>JARCZZ010037620.1:61095-84844 GCA_030323915.1 Brotogeris chrysoptera | reverse complement strand
GTACTAATAGTACCATTATGCACTATTAGTACTAATAGTACCATTATGCACTATTAGTACTAATAGTATTAGTGCTATTGTGTACTATTAGTACTTGAAGTACTAATAGGAGGACAGTGTATCAAGGCCTCAATATTTCAACATACGGCCAACTACACACATAGAATGATGTTTTTATAGTTATAAAAAATTATATAAAAAATAAAGAACATGAGACAAAAAAGCAAGCAAATTACTACTTTGTAACTAGTTTTACAAGACTACTTCTAACAATTTATAATAAATTTACTTTATTTCTATTTATATGCTTCAATTTCACTGTCTTCTACAAAAGGTTTTAAGAGAATACAAAGTAATTGTTGGTTACAATAATTCATGAAGGACATTTAACCTAATCCATCAAGTGCAAGAAGAAACAATTCTCAAATCTCTTAATACAACAAAACATAGAATAATCATAGAATACCATGTTGGAAGGTACCTCAAGGGTCATCTGGTCCAACCTTTTTTGACAAAGCATAACTTAGACTAGTTGTCCCAGCACCCTGTTCAGACTAATCTTAAAGTATTCAGTGTTGGGAGTCCACCATTTCCCGGGGGAGATTATTGCAATGGCTGATTGTTCCAATTGTGAAAGTTTCCTCTTGTGTCCAGTTGGAATCTCCCAAGGAATAACCTGTGTCTACTACCCCTCACCTTTTTCATTTGACTCCATTTAGAAAGGGAGTCTCCCTCTCTCTCTCTTCTTTGCAACCACCCTTTAAACACTGAAACTGATTACAGACATCAGCACAATTCCCTCCAGTAATCACTGTTCAAGTTCAGGTTCCCAAACCAAAGACAGCGAGTGCTCTGTTTTCCTCCCTCAGGTATGGTCTAAACTGGAATTTGAACCACTTGCTTCAAAGTCTCTATAAATTTACCTTAGCTATAGACAAATTACCCCATAGTACATCTATTCCCTTTTATTGTGTTCTATATCTTGTGACGACATATCAGGATGTATTAGCGTAATAAAAAACATGAAAATTATTAAATCCTAGTATACCTACAGGACGATAAGAGAATAAATGACAGATGATGGAAGAAAGAAAGAAGGGCATTAAACTGACATAATGAATTTTTATCCGGTTTTAAATTAGCAATAGCTTTCACCTTTAATGACAAAACAGTTTTCTCAATTTTCCAAAAGTTTCTAAATTAAGTCATTGTGTGCCAAAGACAAAAGTTTAGCAAGTCCTAAGATAAAGTGGGGAGGAACTGAAGTCTAATGCCTCAGGGAATGAGGGAATGTGGATACATAAGAAGGCACCTCTTATAACTTGAAACAAAGGAAAAGTCACATTCAGAAAGCATTACTTACGTAAGTCTGGCCTGTTCTTCCTTACACTTATATATAGCCTGCTGAAACTGATCCATCTGTTGACCAATCATTATTTCTTCATCATGGAATGCCTTTAACTGTTCCCTTAAGCGTGCAATTTTCCTTTGTCTTTCCAATTTTTCAGGCTCTGAAAGGTGATTAGCACTAGGAAAGATCATGTGACAGTATTTTAAAACCACACTGATGATTTACAAATACATGATTTCTTTTTTTTTTTTTTCAAATTTCTGAGTATACAACTCCTCCTAGCTACATTCCTATTACATTTAAGATAGATTTGGTTTGCAACAGCACAAAAACTAGAAAACATATATTCCCACCAACAGAAAATGTTTTTTTCCCACCCAATTACTTCATCACCTTCTAGTCAAAATGCTGGTATGCAAAGAAGCAGGATCGGAAACATTTAAATGTTTAACTGAACCCACCTTAAGTTTAAATAAATATTTTCTGTGATTGCAAATTTTCTCACTAATCAGAAGAGCTCGCTCCCTGCATCCCTATACCTTAATTAACATACACTGTGACCACTGTATCTGTATTTACCTGCTTTTCAGTTCCTCAATTCGTTTATGTAACTGTTCATCATCTTTTTCCAGACGTTTCAACTCGGTTTTGAAACGATTATAAACTACCTGTGAAGGATACAGTAGTTTAATGAATCGAAGCAAGAAATAATTTCAAAAATAACTACGGTCTTGAGTAAACATACACTGAACTGCATCAGAACAGACAACCAGAACTTGAAATTCAGGAATGTGAAAAAGGAATAACACAGTTAACTTGAATCATACTTATTTTGACCTAAGCTTAATGCTGTTTAACACCTGTGTAAAGATATAAACCCCATGGGCTTTAGCTAGCTGCAAAGCAGGCAGGATACCACACCTATTTTGAACTGCAGTATGGATTTAGGAAGCCTAGAAACAGATGGAGAAGCACATACGGACAAAGCATGGACAAGATTAAAACCTTGAAGTAGCATGAACTTTGAAAGTTCTTTTTGCCTACCTCAGTTTCATTGACTGCTTTTCTTCTTGCCTGCACATCAGCCTTCAAAGAAATACACTGAGGATGCAGGGTTTGTGCTTCTTCATTTATCTTTATTAACTTGTCTTGTATTGCTTTGTACTTTTTTTCTGCTTCATTCACTTTCACCTTTGGTGCATAAAAAGAATGACAGAGAAGTAATAATGAGGCACAATTTTCTTCAAAACCTTTTAATACTACAGAAGAAGACGTCACATTTGCCTTTTTTTTTTTTTTTTGCTAAAATACATTAAAGCAAGTCACTGCCACTGTGAGTATGCTAAAACAAAAACTCATAAGGGAACATTCTCAGGAAACCAACAGGGTTCCATATCTGTGAAGAAAAGAGCAACCTTTTCCAATTCATGGTCATGAGTCAAACACAAGATTCAATACAATAAGACCAAGGACCATGAAATGGAAAGAAGTGAAATCAGTATCTGGACAATGTTCTTCAAGACTACATAGACATGTTTGGCCATAAAGAAAAAACACCTCAATTGTGAAAAAAAAATAAATAAATAAAGAGTGCCAACTCACAAAGTTTGCAGAAAGAGTTTTAGTAGACTGAAAAGTTCAAAATAATGATGCCTAGTGTTTCTCTGCAAAAACATAAATCAAACGTGAATCTGAATGTTTGGCAAAACTATTCTTTCTTGCTACCTACAGAAGTCTTAAGTACCATCCAAAGAGTATATTCAATTTCCAACTGTCTCCTAAAATCAGACACTGATCTTTTCCACAGGCAGCGATACCCTAGAAAACCTACATGACAGATCTCTGAAAGACGCTCCGACACTACAGAAATAGGCATCATGTAAGTACTCTCAACAGTAAAAGTGGAATTACTAGATTAATTTCACTTGTATATGCAATGCTAGTCATCCCAAGTCCCCAGTCAAAATAATATAACCCTTACCTGAAACAAAAGCATCAGCATGAAAACCACACAAACATACCCCACTAAACAACAGAAAAAAAAAATGTCCTAATTTTATTATCAAATGAAATGCGGAACGTGAATATTACTGTTGAGTTTTAGATGGCTAAAAAAGTGTATAAATGGGAATGCTCTTAGCTGTTTGTGGAAAGCTAAGATGGCCAGTTTCAATAGCTTACAAGCTAAAGGACAATCATAGTCTAATTATTTTTATTCTTGAGTCAAGGAGCCAAGACTAGGGTGACATATGGTTTAAACCATATACGTACCTGGCATTCTTCTAGCTTCTGAACAAATTTCTCTGTATTTCCTTCTTCAGCAATGATAAATTCTTTGATTGGCTGTATTTCTTTTTCCATCTCACCCACCTAAATGGAAGCATATATTAGGATATATCAGAACGTCCACAGCAGAGTAGGAATAACTGAAAGTATGTTTCATATGAGGAAACATATTTGAACAAGATATTTACCACTGCCCATGCCATTTTATGTTTCAGATCTTCAAGATGATTTCGCATCTCATTCACAAACCCAATACTTTTGTAATGTTCCTTTTTTTTACAATAAAGCTCCTTAAGTTCTTGAAGACGCTTAAAAAAATAAAGAGAGGTTCAATATGAAACATTTGAAAGACTATTTTTTTTAATTCCATGTCACTGAGACCTAACCAAATCAAAGCTATGTAGTTTAACTCATATATTATTTCCATGCTCAGATCTGTACTAATAAATCTTACATACCTCTACACCTTGCTCTATCTGAATACATGTATTTTCTTTAGTTTTCATAATAGATGAATAATCTTCTTTCATTTGTTCCAACTGAGTTGCTTTCATAAAAAACTAAAAAGAAATAAAAAGATGCAGATGTCAGATACAGCAGCTTATCTAAGTGAACTCTGAATAACTGCCATAGAAAGACCACTCATCCCAACCTCTACATATGCTGAATGATACCCAAAGTAAAATATCTGGTGAGGTATTTCTGAATAATGAACTAACTCAAGCAGTGTCCTAAGATTCTTTTAAAGTTATTGATGTCTTTAGAGAAAAGAAACTTAAAAAACTGGTTTTGCAAGTGGATGAATGCTACAATCAGACAGTGTACTGGGTCTGGCTGGGATAGATCTAAGTTTCTTCACAGCAACTGTTATGTTGCCGTGTTTTAGATGCGTGACCAAAACAAAGCTGGTAACACTCTGCCCTCCTAGTGAAGAGACTGGCAGGTTGTAAAAGAGGTTGGGGGGCTGGCGGGGAGATACAACCAGGCAGATGACGTTCAAATAACCAAAGAGATATTCAATCCCATAAAACATTACTGTCATGGTTTAACCCCAATCAGCAACTAAACACCACCCAGCCACTCACTCAATCCCCTCCAAGTGGGATGGGGAAGAGAAACCGGAGGGTAAAAGCAAGAAAATTCATGGGTTGAGATAAATACAGTTTAATAAAACAAAAGTTGTGCACACAAGCAAAGCCAAATGAGGAATTTATTCACCTCTCCTCATCAGCAGGCAGGTCTCCAGCCATCTCCAGGACAGCAGGGCTCCGTCATGCATGATGGTGACTTGGGAAGACAAACACATCTCCCTGAACATCTCCCTCTTCTTTCTTCCCCCATCCTCTGATGTTTTCAACACAAATCTAAAACATAGCCCCTTACCAGCTATGTGAAGAAAGTTAACTCTATCCCAGCCAAAATCAGCACAGTCAGGCTTAGTAATAGAAAGGGAGAAGAGGGGATTTAGGGGAAAGACATCTTTCACTCCAGAACCGGCTGGGTATCAGTTTACCCATGGGAGGTGGTGAGTGACTGCCTTTGGAGCTCTTGTTTTGTTCTGCCTTTTTTTCTCCTCTTCCAGCTTTTCCTTCATTTTTTAGACAATTTTTATCTCAACCCACAAATCTTCTGCTTTCACTCTTCCTTTCCTTTTCCACCACCCCAAGCAGCAAGCAAGGGAAGTGACTTGAGTAGCTGTGTGGTGCTTAGCTGCTTACCTGAGTTTAACCCACAACAGGTCATTAGAATTAAGAACTCCGATTTTTTCTTTTTTTTTTTTCCTCCAAATGCCACCTCTAAAAATTTGAACTCGGTATTTTAATGTTTAATCAAAATGGTTATTTTTCTTACCTTGTATTTATCACCTTCATTTTTAGACTGTAAAAAGTGCTTACTCATCTCTTGGGTTAAAACAGACACAGGATTATCTACCTGTAAAAATAAATTACTTTCATTTTATTTTAAGTAAAAAAGTTTCCATGAAGTATAAATTAGAACCACAACAAGGACAACTAAAGAACTGTTTCCAGAAGGATAACTGATTTCTAGAACAGTGCCTCTTTTTTCATTTAACAAAACCAGCACTAGAAATTTGGTCTCATGTCCTTTAGTTTCTCATTCTTGTATTGACCAAAGTATTGCATTATAGGTAATGAATTGCTCTATATATTCCTATAGAAGTTGCCACAATACAAAAATTCATACATGCTAACAGAACTCTGTATTATTTGAAAGGCTGAATATGTTGAATATTTTGAACTTCATGTGCACCATCTGATCTTTCCTTTATCACTTAAGCAGCAAAACCACACTCAAATTCCTGCAACAGCAAAACCTGAAGTAACAAGCAGGGGAAAAAAAAACCAAACAAAAACAAAAACAAAGCAAAGCTCCAGGTATGAAAGAAACCTAAATATGCTAAAACTTTAATTAACAGGATACATGACTCACAGTTCACAGATGATAGAAAATATTTATCTGTCTCAGAGTATTATTCTACATTGCATCAGGTTGAACTTTCAGTTTTCTTTTGCCATTGCATTTGATGAAAGAACACAGAATAGATGAATTTCCATTTAACAAAATTGAACATTGCTTTTTAATTAAATTATAACATCACATGCTGATGTCAAACTGCACAGAATTTAAACACTATAACAATTACCTGTATATTAAAGTGATCCAGTATTCCTACAAGTTCCTCTTTCTTCGATGAAATTAAGGTCCCTAGTGGTAAAAAGAAAACAAAATGAAAAAATATTAATAGGTCCAACATAGAGAGATGTGCAATTCCCTAGCCTTCTGTTCAAACCAGGGGTCCTTAGTAAATGTAAAATGACAAGCATTTTCACAAAGACAAATAGTGTATGCCCTCACATCATGCAAAACCTGACACAACTGCTTTTAACATGCTAAAATATAAATATTCTTAGTCTACAGTAAACACACAACAACAACAAAAAAGACTTCATCATCATCCTTCAATGATGAATGAAATGACAATCATCATCCTTTAGAAGGGAGATGCACATTAGACATCAGGAAGAAGTTCTTTACCAGTGAGACACTGGCACAGGTTGCCCAGAGAAGCTGTGGCTGCCTCATCCCTGGCAGTGCTCAAGGCGAGGCTGGACAGAGCTTTGAGCAACCTGGTCTAGTGGAAGGTGTCCCTGCCTATGGCAGGGGTATTGGAACTAGATGATTTTTAAGGTCCCTTCCAGCCCAAACCATTCTGCGCTTCTGTGATTTACTAACACCAAGGGATTCAAAGCAATTAAAATTTTTAAAAGACCTTCCAAGACTGAGAACAAAACAAACTACCACCAACCAGATTTGCTCTTCAGTCTGTAACTTCTGCTTCCATCCAGATTAATGTGTTGATTCACAATAATAGAGCTCCCATACACTTCTGGCTTAAATGCATCTCTACCTTGGTTTCGCAAGGTTATAGAAATATCTGCAGAACTAAGATAAAAAAATAAAATAAAAAAATATAAAAGCTATAAAAGAGACAACTGAAATTGGTCCCAAACCTAAACAAACAAACAAAAAAAGTAACTTCAGAACATTCTAGTTTTCCACAAAAATTGCCATGTCTTATACAGTTCACAGCAAGGAGTCAGTCACAGGCCCATTCAGAACAAGATACATTTGAGGGTTTTTGAACCAAATCAGCATCGAATACACACCGCCAGACAGTCTGCCTCATACTTACCTGTTTGCACCTTCTATGATTCAGATAAATCATGACACAAAGCAAACAGATTTCCCCTGCCTTCCCTTCCCACCTGAGTGCCCTATCTTTAGGCTGCAGAATCAAGTTGTGTTTTCATAGGTCTCCTGTCCCAAAACTGGCTTCCAGTAGAAACAGTTGCTTCACTTCTACAGCCATCTCTAACCAAAGTAATCTATAGACGAATGCTTAAGGCATACTTTTACAAAGATGAGATGTTGTTTCAGTTCTGAATTAATATTTTGTTTCTCAAGTGAATGCTGAAGCATTAAATTATTCCACATAAGGAAGGTACTGCCAACAATTTTACTCCAATCACCTCTGAAAAGAAAAGCCTGGGGCTTTTAGTTACAGCTTCATGTAAACGTAAACTTTTAAACCTCCTCTCCTATCTTTTTATTGATTCCTCTAAACTTATTATCCCCACTTTTGCAGCAAACATTAATCTGCTTTATGAACGTTTAATAATCCACCTGTATGTCAAGGTCTTTATATTGTATATTCAGTCATATCAAGAGAAAGAAAGAAAAAGAATTATCCTCACTCTTTGTACAACAATGATAATTAGTTTCCAATTTTTTTTTTCCAATTAACTCGAGTGTTCTGTGGGATACTCAAGGGCCTAGCGGAACTAATACATGAGGACTGAGTAACGTGCAGGGCATATCACTGTTAGCTAGTTCAGAGACAATGGTATACTACTGGTAAATTACTGGTAAAATTTCTAATCTGTTTTTGTGTGTTTGGGGAAATTTTTTTTTATTTAAATATGATCTCCTTAGTGCTATGCTTTTCATTCAAATCTTGCAGATCCAGCAGGACAACAGAGAAAACGAAAGAAAACAGAAAACTGATCAGCTAACTTGAATCACAATCACTAAACATGCTCAACCTTAAAAATAGAACAGTTTTACTTACGTCTCCCCATCTCGTACAAACATTTTTAATGAGGAACCTCTATTAGTTGCAGTGGCTTTTCCACCAAGTCCGACAATAAGAGCAGTTAACACAGAACTTTTTCCACCTGTACAAGAAGCATTGCATTTTTTTAAAAGAAGTTCTTGTAACTCTTTATCCAATTCACCCATATTACATATTTTTGACTGCTTATGTACTCATGCACTAAAAGTACAAATTCTCCAAATTTAAGACCTTTTTCACCAGCCTTGAACTACTGGGATAGACTTGTGTGGCTCCAAAGTCCAGAAGTTAATCCATCTCTGTGAATAAAGATGGCTAGCAATTCTTCTTCAAATAAAAAATTACACCTTCTAAATTATTAACTAAAGAGTTCTTTGACAAATAAAGGATGAATTAATACTTACTTCCATTGTTTCCAACAACAAAATTGAGATTTGATCCAAACTGGAAAGGCCCCAACATTGAATGGCACATGAAGTTCTTCAGCTGGATACCTTCTATTATCCCAACTTCCCCTTCAGTCTAAAGATTAACAATTAAAACTGGTGTTATGCATGCAATTTAATGATACAGTTTCTCTCTTTTAAATATAATGAGAATTCAAGTGACTGAACAATATAAAACATCAATAGTTACAAGCTACAAGCAAATCAGAAGGGCTTCATGACACCCTATGAAGTTGCTTGCTGCACAGCAGTTACATAATAAAATAAGAGGAACAGTTACCAAAGCCGATCACTCATCTGTAGTAACATTCAGTTCTCTCCATAACTAACTTATAATTAATATAAAAGATTAAGATCATAGATGCTCCAGTTATCAGAGCAGTAATAAAGAGCATCATAGAAACACTGCTTTGTTACTTAAATAATACTATTTGTGAGAATTCTTATTATGGCCTAGAACAGGGAAATTAAATTAAATCAGGAAGGGGGAAACTAAACAAAGTGGGACGGCCTACTGTCCAACTGGCGAAGTATTATTTTGACAGCAAACTCTTTTTATCACCAGTACTTCAGAAAAGCAACATTTTCTAAGAAAGCAAAGTCCTTGGGAAAAATAAACAAACCAATGACACAGAACAGCTGCTGTTCAAGAAAATGAAGTGAGTCATGATGCTTCTGTGTAACAAAAATCAACCATGGTGTCTTAGAGAACAGACTACTTCAGTTGGAAGGGACCTACAACAATCATCTAGTGCAACTGCCTGACCACTCCGGGGCTAACCAAAAGTTAAGGCACATTAAGGGCACTGTTAAAATACCCCTTAAACCCTGCAGCATCAATCACCTCTCTAGCACGCCTGGTCCAGTGTTTGACCATACCCTTGGTGAAGAAACACTTCCTAATGTCCAGTCTAAATACACAAGCCATTGTATGCAAATACATGTATTTGCCATCTCAGAAATTAATTTTTTTTTAAATCCTACATCAAAATAGAATTCAGCTATTACAGAAAAGCAGAAATAACTAATATTCCTGTTTTCAAGTTTCATTTCCATCAAAATACGTATTTCAAACAGTAGAATATTTTTAGACATTTGAAAGTGTCAGCTATGGAAAACAAGTATTTGATTCTTCTTTTACTAAATGATTTGGTTTCTAAATATTTTCTCTGCTGTTACTACAACCATAAACCAAATATACCACATTTCTATCAACCAAAACCCATTTCCTTTATTTTTTTTTTGACAACTTCCATAGAATTCATTCTATAAAACCAGAATATTGTTGCTTTATGATTGACTGTTATAACTACATGACCCAAAACAAATAAGGTAAGAATGAACTCACGCAGAAGTCCTCATCAACACTGGTTCCACTTCAGTCTACACACAAGATATCTACTTCAACATCACCCAAAGGCACAGAACTTTTCTGTATCAACCTTCTCTTGCGTCTTTCTCCTCACAACTTTTTAAACAACTTACTGACAATGAAGAGAAACTACTATCAGCTGATGACTGTGAATTTTCCTCTTCATTAGATTCATCACTGTGTTCATCTCTGTGTTCTTGCCTCTGCCTTTTATGGGATCCAGGCTTTGAAATACTTTCTTCCTTTCTCTTACCCATGAGTACTGAAAAATGAAAGTAATGAAATATTGTAGCTTTCAGTCTTCTAGAGGAAAATATACCTACACACCATAGCATAGACATACTAATTTATTTACTTTGGTAAAAAAATATTAATATCATAGCACACACTGCAACAAAAAAATACCTTTTCAGAACAAAAATTTCAGAATTTCAGTGAATTTAAGCCTCAGCTTACCATGAAGTTGTATTAGAAAAAAAACCCCACAACTTCGTTATTCTAATCAAGATGGATTTGTTTGTTGATTAACAACAAAATCAACTTTGATTCCATTTTCCCAGGTACATTAAAGTTTGGGAAATTTGCTATGATTGGTTTTGGTTAGTTATGGAGCTGAAGATTAAGTTGTAAAAAGTACATAGCTGCCATAGTATGATCAGTAGCATCAATGAAGCTATGATTAAAGTGAGCTGTGCAGCCAGAAAGTGTATTAATATATGCAGTTGATAAATGCCTAGAAAATACAGAAAGTCAAATAAAGGGAAATTTTGAGCAAAAGCACTGCTCCTGTGATTATTTTTTTTTAAAATGGGGTGGGGTGCAAGAAAGAATGACCAGCACAAGACACTGCATCTCCGAAGTTGATACCATGTGTAGCAGTTTGAGACCAAATTGACTGTGTGAGCCTAAACACACTGGCAGCTTGGACAGCAGAACATTTTAGTCACCAATACATTTAAGGACAACGAGTGACCACTTCCTTGTCCAACAGGACAGATGAGACAATCCAGGAAGGTCAGTCTAACAGTTCCTAATAGATCTCCTGTGTCCTGCAGGGAGGATGGCAGAGTCTGTGAGGAAGCTGGGTGGATCAGCACAGCAGTTCCATCTGTTCAGTGGACAGCTCAGGACGCCATGAGGCCTCCTCATTAAAGCACTAAGGCTCTCCCAGAGCTTCTCTTTGGGTCTTGCTGCACATTTGCTCTTTAAATACCTCCAGATTAGTAACTTGAAGAATCTACAGAGAACTCAATGAAATAAACACTACTAAACTATAAATCTTATGACTAAAGTTGTACTTTAAAATAGTGTTGCAATGGAAAGGATCAGTCTTTCCTCCCTCTGCCTCTTCCATTTCTGTCTCATTTCCCTGAGTTCAAGCAGCTCTTTACACAGCAGAATAATAACCTATCTTGAAGCACTAAATTCTACTAAAAAATAATGCAGGAAAAACTTTTTTCTTTTTAAATTACATAAGTCCCCAACTATTTCAACATGCAGATCTCTAAATTTAGGTCAATGTGGAGAAAGAGATGCTTCTTTGAGCTGCTTTTTTTTACATGTGTCAGCTTAATGTTCTCATCAGATAGCTTGAACTACCATGTACCAGACACAGCAGCACTTATTACATGAAACACCACAAACATTAAAATCTGTTACATCATTACAAAGAGTATTTAACTTCTATTTCAGGTATTCATTGAGTGTTTTATAAAACACAGTGTCTAATAATTCCGTCAATTTTGACACAGCATCTAAATTATAAAGAAAGAAATATTATGCATCTCTTCCCCATAAGTGCAATAAATAAAATTCAAAGCAAATGCAGAAATGCAATAATCTTTCCATCTGACATTCTTGTAATAGTTTTGTGTGGCAAGGATTTTGGATCAAATAGGGCATTATTATTATGTTCATTAAGTATTTACAGGGAATCTGTCATTTCCATTTTATGTTACGTATATGAATACCATACACATAGAAACCAAGGAGAAAATACACTCCGTGATTCAGCTTACATAACTTTTGCTAAGCTACTTTCAGTTTCCTCCACAAAAAAACATGTCTTCATGCTTAAGTACTCAGACCTGAGTCACTCCTATGCTCTTGGAATTTATCCATCACCTTAATATGAAGGCAACCATTCATTCAATCTCCTGTTTCATTAAAATTTCTCTCCAGAAAGAAGGGAAAACACAAAGTTTAAATGTTGTAATTATTAATGTGGGAACCAAAGATCAGGGCTATGAGTTCTATCACAATACCATTGGGACATTTTAAAAAACAGAACAAGAGTGGAAAACAGAACAAAATAACCTAGAAGAGAAGTCACTCATGTAATCCAAGCATGAGGAAGGCCAAAGGAAGGACAGACTGCACTCTGGAACTCTTGAAGAACTAGTACTGCAAATAAAACTTAACCGGAACTGCAAGCTAACAGTACTGAAGTCACTTCCGAAATTATTACGGCAAGTGCCAGTGGTTGAAATAGCTACAATGAGAATAGGAGTAAAAATTGGACCTATAAATTAGGAATAAATAAAGGCCAAGTAGACCCAATTATAAAAACATTATAGGTTTACTATGAATTATTAAAAGTAATAGTTACACATGTAACGAGAGCACAAAATTAAAACTCAATACCCAAACGTGCCATATAAAACTATTAGAACTATTACATGTTGTAGTAGAAAAGTAATTGCCCTGTTAACATCAAAGTATAGGAAAACAGAGGCTGCATGCACTTGAAAGCGACATGCAATGCTGCCTGCCCATGTTGCAACTTAACCAAGGGCACTTCTTTCCCCAGTTTCCATTGTGTTCTACATGCTTCTACAGCTGTTCTCCCCTTTCCCTACCTGGCTGGTCACAGCTGGCCTCATCCCCAGGAGACACAACCAACCTACCGCCACCAAAGCCACTCCACTGGCTTTCTAGCAGCCTTGTGCTGGCCTGGTGTGAGGTAGGAAGCAGCTGGCACTCAAAACATCCACTTTAACCACCCTACAAACTGCTACAACCCAGACTGCCTTTTGTCCAGTTAGCAAAACAGTAGACAGAAGACATCAGAGCAGACCTACAGCAGGATAAATGCAAGATAGGGGAGGAAGCATAGAATGGGAGGAAGAAAAGAGCTGTGGTCTTCTGCTGAGATGTAGCACACTGTGTTTGTTTAAACAGACACAAAGTGACAAGCAAGTGATAAATTACTTCTAGAGTTGATAATAACGAAGGAAGGGAACTTAAAAGGCACACGTTTCAGAGGACTGAAGTCAGAAGCCTATCTTCATACACAGCAGCGGAGTGCTGTGTTTTTAAGGGCTATCTGTGACAGAGATCCCAAGTTAGATTAGACGACTCGGATATTCCTGACTGCTCTGATATATTTGGAGCCAACGCACAGGAACTTTGCTCCATCCTATCCAAACAACTGGAAAAGCGCTGTCTGACCAACAACAGCGCAGCAAACAGCTCCACCTCCTCTGTAGGGAGGCACAAAGAAAAGGGGGGCAAAAATCCCCCCCACCCGCACTTCCAATCTCATGGTTATATTTGTTGCTTGGCCCTACAACTTCCGCAGACGACCTGAAAAGACCCACTCACCTGCCAGCGAGCTTCCACCTCCGCGGATGGAAAGCCTGGGAGGCAGCCGCCTCTCTCTCAGTCCCTACCCTCTCCCCGTCCCCGACCTCCACAGCACCGGCTACCACAGGTCAAAACCGTGCAGCCGGCGATGAGTCCCCACCCCGGGCAGAGCAGCCATGCTGGACAGCAGGTGGCAAAAGCTCGCTCTGGCTACTAACGTGCCCCCACAGAAACGCCGCCGAAAGCCGCAGCGAGGGGAAGCAGGCATCACCGCTGCCCTATGACCGACCAGCTGATCTCCCTCCCAGCCATCCCCCGCTCACTAGGGAGAAGCGGCGGGCCTGCCACCAGCCGCCAGTCCCCGCTGCCTGCCCTCCCCTCACCTCTCCTCAGCGCCGCTGCAGATGGGGCCGTTGCAACCGCCACCGCCGGCTCGGACCCCGGGCAGGTCCTGAGCCCCGCGCAGCAGTGACGGGTGGGGAAAGGCGGGCCACTGCAACGCCCCAGAAGGAACTACCCGCTTGCGACGGAAGAGCCACCGCCAGCGCAGGCGCTGAGCCTGCGCGCTCCCATCCTGAGTGGGCCGTTCCCGCTCGACCGCCATTTTCACTCGCCCCCCCCCACCCCGCCCCAGGCGGAGCGTTCTCGCGCGACCGCCATTTCGGAGAGGCTTTTTCTGCCCTTTGCTGTGGGGCCTCGGTATCTGGTGAGCTTGGTGTCCCCGCGCCTCTCGGGGCTCTAACCGGGACGTAAGTTTCTACCGATGCCCCCCCCCCCTTTCCCCACTTCCTCCACTTCCTCCACTTCCTCCACTGAAAGTGCCCCAGCCTCCGTTCCGCAGGCGTCCCCTCGCTGGCGGGCAGCACGCCTGGAGCCGGGGTGGGGGGCCCGCAGTCCTCAGCGGGCAGGGAGGGTTTTCCGGAAGGCTTGTTGCCTCACAGGGGGTCAGGGAAAGCTCGGTTTCCATTTGCGCGGTGCGTTCTTGCCGCTAGCTGTTATTAAGGCGGGAATTTTCAATGCTTGTGTTCGAGATGCCTCCGCGTCCTGTTATTTCTCTTTCATGCAACCTCCCGTGTTTGTTTTCATCGAGGGGAAGGATACGAGTAAATGTAACAGTTTGAGGAGGAATCTAACTGCTGAAGCATGCCACTGCTGTGCTTTTGGTGCTCGGGTTTGGAAGCAAAGCTGAGCCAGGCTCTGGGGTATCGCCGTAGCACAGAGGTAGTGGGAGAGTTACAAACGGGTTGAGAGCTTTCTTTTTCTTTCCCTCCCCCTTTTTATATTTATTTGTTAAAGGCCTCTGGGTCAGACATAAAGCATATGCTTGTCAGTGTTTGCAGATTACCTTGGCAATGGGTGGAAGCATATCCCTGTGAAATTTCGTCATTAAATGTATTCTGTAGTTATTTTCAAGTAACTGGCTTACTTTTCTGTCTGTGTGAAAAACTTTGTAGGGTAAAATATAGGCTTAAGCACAATTTGTAAGGTGTAACAGTTAAGTTTTATAAAATAACATACTGGCCCAGTGAGAAATGGGAAGGTTTTTGAGTTTATATTTCCTGACAGCGATCTTGTAATAGCATGATGTCTTCAGTGACTTCAAAGTTCAGTCTTCCTACTTTGGAAGATAACATCTCTAAGCACATCAGAGGTTTGTAATGAGCAAAGCTTCTCAATAAAATCTGAGTAGACCGATCACTCCTATTAAGTGTAGTAGAGCTGTTTGTATAGAGGATCCAGTTCTAAGTATTTTACAAAATATGCTCAAAAAAACAAAGACTAGTAGGTCTCACAGGCTTTCATAACTCTGCCTAGATATATACTGAAAGGGGTAAAGAAAACTTCTGTCCTTAAATAACAATGTTATCTCGTAATGGGGAAAAAATGGTTATTTTTTGTAGTTTTCAATTTTTTATGCTTATAAGTATTTCTAATGTATATGTCTTTTCTATTAATTAAGTAGTGTGTGACAGTTCATAATAATATTTAGCAACCAAGTAATGGAAGGGTTTTTGAAGAATTTCTTTTGCAGACTGGCAGAAACCAAATGCAAACATTAAAAAAGACATGTCCCTTTTTCTGCTAGGTGTTCTGTTAAATCTCACTGAAGCTGAATATCACACTTGTCTTTTGAGAAGGTTTGGATGCTTTTTTTGGCCTCCCCTGTGCATCAGAGAAATCTATCATCCTGGACTTAAAGAAGTTGTGCCATGTATTTGTGTGTTTTGTGTGTAACTTGTTTTGTGTGCTTTATGTGTAGCAATAGCAAAAGCAATACATGTATGCATATGGCTAAAATCAGATTGGGTGACTGTAGTATGTAAATGGATTAGAGAAATATGATTTCTGTTGAAATTAAATCTTAACGTGAGAACTTGGTTCAAAAACAGCCTTTTTGAATTTCAGCTGCCTTGCTTTAAAACAATTCTAAGGTATAAAGCAACACACCCTATAAAGGCAGGCTTGCTTGTTTCGGCGGACGGGTGTTAAATGTGGAAGGCTGCTGAATTTAACGTGGCCGTTCTCACCAGAGGCCACAAGGTGGCATAGCTCCTCGGATGTCTTAAACTGATCTCCGAGCGCGGGCAGCTGCCCTGTCCAATCATGGTTTATTCCGAGAAGGGTTTTGTTTTGGGTACACGGTATTTACAAAATCAGAGAGAAATACAAAACATTCTAGATTTTATTTGATTTTTATCCTCTAATATTGAGGGAGAAGAGGGGAAAGGTAGAGAAATAAGCATGAGGCAAACTTTGTATAACAAGACAGTGCAGGAGTAGATGGGTATCTTTGGTGGGAAAAGCAGAGTATATGCTAAAGGCCTTGTACAGAACTGGCAAGGTATGAAAACAAGAATAATGGAAAAGAAGAAAAAAAATAAATCTGTAATGTGGTAGCCTAAAGAACCTTGTTGATGCCCTGGACGATGCAAAATAGCTACTTCCTGAGGTAGCTGAACAGCTTCCAGTAGTCGTAGAATTTCCACAGCATGTTTAATCTGTTTCCCCTGGGTGTTCAAAAGCCCTTGTTCTTTCCAGATGGCACCATATGCATGGACTACACCAAGTGTGTATTTAGAATCAGTCCAAATATTTATCCTTTTGTCTTTAGCCAATTCCAGGGCTCTTGTTAATGCTATTATTTCTGCCTTTTGGACGGAGGTGTTTGTGGGTAAAGGCTTACTATTACCTGTGAAGTGGTGGTAACAGCGTATCCTGCCTTTCGTTCACCATTCTTCATGAAGCTACTACCATCAGTAAACCAAGAATTAGCATCTTCCAGAGGTTTTTCTTTTAAATCTGGTTGGCTCGAATATACAGTCTCTATGGTGGCCAAGCAGTCGTGTGTTAGTGGTTCTGTCGGTTTTTCCTGCAAAAAGAATGCTGGATTCACAACATTAGTGACCACAATTTCTATATCATCGTGTTCCACAAGGGTGGCCTGGTATTTTAAAAAACGTGAAGGAGATAACCATTGGGCTCCTTTCTGTTCCAGGACTACATGTTCCAGGATACAACATGGGACAAAAGATTACTGTGCTAGTGTCCCAAGGTAAATTTGTGAGCCTCTTCAGTATTTATGACAACTGCCACCACAGTCCTTAGGCATCTGGGCCGTCCTCTGCTCTCTTCATCCAGCTATTTTGAAAAATACACCACTGCCCTCTTATAGGGTCCTAGTTTCTGAGCAAGGACCCCGAAAGCCAGTCCCTGTTCTTCGTAGGAATATAGCCAAAAGGATTTAGTCACATCCAGAAGTCACAGAGCTGCAGCTCTCATGAGCTGTGTTTTAAATTTCTAAAAGCCCCCCTTCTGCTGAATCAGTCCATTCCAAAGAGGGAGTATTTCCTTTGAACAGTCATATAATGGTCTTACTAGAACAGTATAATCATGCATCCACAGTCTGCATCATCCAGTTATTCCCAGGAATGTCTGGAGCTCCTTGTTGGTCGATGGTCATGGAGTCTGACAAATAGCTTATTTTCTAGCGGTTCCAGGTTCTCTCTGTCCTCCTGTTGTTTCATATCCTAGGTAGGAAACTTGGATTTGAATTAGTTGGGCCTTTTGTTTGGATACCCAATAACCATTCAGTCCCAGAAAATTCAATAATCCCACAATTCACTGGACACCTTCTTTGTTTCTGTGGCAATTAATAGATCATCCACATATTGTAACAGAGTCCCCATCTGAGTGGGTGGTTTCCATGATTCTAGTTCCAGTGTTAACTGATTTTCAAAAATTGTTGGACTGTTTTTTAAACCCTTGAGGTAATACCGTCCAATGGGTTTTCCTTCCTGTGTCAGGATTTTCCCATTCAAAAGCAAAGAAAATCTGGTTTTCTTTGGCCAGTGGTAAGCAAAAGAAAGAGTTCCTTTAAATCCAAGATGGCAAACCATTTCTGATTATTATTCAATTTAGTCAATAAGGTATACAGATTAGCTACTACTGGATGAATATCCTCTGCAAATTTGTTGATTGCTCTGAGATCCTGAACCAGTCTGCAACTTTATTTCTTTACTGGCAAGATAGGAGTATTATATTCCATTTCTCATTCAATTAATAATCTGTATTTTTAAATTTATCAATGATTATTTAAAAAAAAAAACAGCCCTTTGATCCTCTAATTTTAAGGGGTATTGTTTTATTCTAATTGGGCTGCCCCCCTCCCCCCCCGCTTTTTATTTCTACTTTAACAAGCAAAGCATTTTTCTCCTTACCTGGAACTTCTGATGCCCATACTCCCAGATATACCTGATTAAGGATTTCTTCTATTTCAGGGAGGTCCTCCTGTTTGCTTTTCTGTTGAATTAAAGATAAACTCAAAACTGCAATTAATTGATCGTTTTTAACTCTTAACTCCATTTTGCCTTCTTTAAGTGTTGCTTCTTGCCATAAAGATTTTGGAGAATTTGGAATGCATAAAAATTTATGCATTCCTATTTGTTTTCCCAGTTTGTACTTTAAGGGCTTCAGAAAGGATACTTCCTTTTTTTTTTTTTTTCCTTGGTGGCCAGCAGCTCCCACATCTGTAGCAAATTCTTTTATGTCTGATTTAATGCAGAATAAGTTGCTCTTACATCCACTAAAATTCCATTTTATTTGCTGTAGACCCTAGTTTTAATTTAAGCAGTGGATCTTTTGGGGTGGATTCCCCAGGTCCCCATCAGTCTAGTTCCAATTCGTTCACCGGAGCCACCCCATGGCACTCCGCCCAGGGCAGTTTCACTTCCAACATTCAAACTCCCCACAACACGCACACTGATCTGGTCCCACAGGAGAAGAACCCACTCCCTCCATCTCCATCCAACATCCCTCCCCACACTCAAACACAGGAGCTGCCTGAGCTCCCCTCCTTTCCCCCTTGATTTTCCTTAACTTTAAACATCTTTCCCCAGTATCGCAGTCAGGGCAATATCTCTCCATCTTAGCTTTCAGTTTTTCCCTGTCTTTTTCCAAGGCCAAAATTAAGGGATCTGGCAGAGCTATATTAATTTCACATTCCGTATGTCACTCCGGGTGGTTTAAGTGAAGAACATATCTGCATACATTACTTCATCCCATTTTACTTGCCACCTCAAAACAACATTAATTGTAACAATATATCATAGTTCAAAGTTCCATTTTTAGAACATTTTTTCTGATCTTCCAAAGTATACAAAGGCCACCATTGGTTACAATATTTTATCAACTTTTCTCATTTACCGAGCCCCCAGGAAACCCTCCCAGTTCTCTCCAGTGTGCCAAAATGCACCCTGAAGGACTCTTCTTAAAGATCAAGCCACAACATAAGTCAAATACCAGTAAAATGCAGAACCTTTTCTACAGGACACCCACTGCGTCTTGTAGGATCCAAACCACAAGGAGCCCCCTGATTCTTGTGCGTATATACCAAAGGGATTAAATACCAGTATAATCCAAAACCCTTTTTACAAGGCACCCACTGCTTCTTGTGGGTATATACCAAATGGATTATACCAGTATAAATCTAAAACCTTTTCTACAAGACACCCAAACCACAAGATGCCCCCTGCTTCTGGGTGTATACCAAATGGATGCTGACAGCTGGGTATACACCTTTGCCCACAAGATTTCCTATCTCGATTTACAGAAGGCTTCTAAACCTTGTGTACGCTTACCAAACCAATTTACCAAACCAAGATGCCCCCTGCATCTTACAGACTATATAAAAGAAAAGAGTACCTTTTATGATGATGGTCCTTGTCTGTTCCCGCAGTATTCGAATGAGTCGAGGGGTCCCTCCAGGAAAAACTCCCAAGGTCCCTAGGGAGCCCTCTCCTCAGCAGGTCCTGCAGCCGAGCAGAAAGTGTCCCATCTGGGTCACAAAATTGATTCAGAGAAAACTCCAGGAGCAAACTCGCCCACAAAATTTTCTAGTTGACCAGCAGGTATTCTTTATTGCGGTGCCAGGGGACACATCACCACACAGGCCATCCTTATATAGTCGTTTGAGCGTACATACATACAAAAATGTGGTGGTGGTCTTTGAGGGTCATTTACTTCTTCCAACAATCTTCGTAACTGCTGGCAGTCTTTGAAGCACCAGCTTAATTAACATTACAATCATCCTGTCCTTCTACTTACCAGTTAGTTTAGCTGCTCCCATCCTGGACATATGCTAGTCCAGGATACTCCCCAGTAGATGTTTACACCAACTTAATGGGTTCATTAACATAGCAATCATCCTGCCCCTCCACCCATCAGCCAGTTTAACTATCCATCCCCAGGTCCAGTTTCTATATTGTTTTTCCTACACTTTTTATACCAAGGTCCCAAGGACCCAAACCTATGTCAGCCACTTTCAAATACCAGTTATTTTCCATTACAAAGCTACCAAACCCAGCCTTACCCAGAACTGATTACATTTGGTGCCTCCTTGTCTCTATGTTTTCAGCTGGTATTCATTATATAGGTAGTGCCAGTCACACCATAACAAAATTAAATGGTAATGGACATACATGTTGCTGTGTTTCTGCAGTCACACCATTATAAATGGCAAAATGCTAGTAGAAAAGGACCTCTGGAGGTCATCAGTGCTGATTTCCTGCTCAGAGTAGGACTTCCACGCCAGTAGTGGATTAAACCAGTAAGATAGTATGCTGGCTGGATGTTGAAAATCTCCAAGAATGGAGATTCTCTAACCTCTGGACAACCAGTGCTGCTGTACCCCTTGTCATTTTTTTTCCTAAAGTCCAACTTGAATTTCCCGAGCCAGAATCCGTGGTTGTTGACCCTCCTTATATAATCTTTGAATACTAAGGAAAGTTCAAGTTTTGTTTTCATAGTAAGTATTCTTCAAGTAGCTTTAAGCTATTTCTGTTTGAACAGAAGCCCATTAATGTGAGTCCTGCCGCTCCAGATCAGGAAGCAATTCCCTCAAGAGGTGTGGTTTTCCTTTGTTTTTGCACAAAGGTTGGATTGTGCATATGCAAGGGACGCAGGAGATTTGGAAATGAATGACTTGCACACATACACTGAGTTTGTTTTCATTTATGTTCAAGATATTAGCAATGAAAATGTACAGCCCTAAGAAGGTATTTAGTAATAAACCATCTGTGAACTGGAGTCACTACAGTCCTGGAAGGCTTGATTGAAAGTTTTCTTGTCTCATTAAAGTAGAACTGGTGATGACTAAATATTTATTTTCTGAGCCTCATGTTCATGATATATCATACTTCATACTGAAAGTATTTTACTTTGCTTGGGCTTCACAGCTAAAAGGTTCGTGCTGACAACAAAGAAGCTACAAAAATGGGAGTGACTAATCTGTGGCAAATCCTTGAACCTGTGAGACGACCTGTCAACTTGACCAGTCTCAAAGGAAAAACACTTGCTGTTGATTTAAGCCTGTGGGTTTGTGAAGCACAGACAGTTAAAAACATGATTGGAGTAGTTACCAAGCCATATCTGAGGTATGGTATCCATATAAATTATTATAGCCAGAAGTCTTGTAGCTGTTTAGGTATGACAGTTATTCCAAATTTAAGACTGCCTCCAAAATCCGCATGAGTGTGTTGGTTTGTTATCAGTTGTGCTGTATACGTGAAGTGTTTGAAGTGAAGATGCAGCCATAATGGCTGAATTCAGCTTAATGCTTGGGTGCAAATATTAAGTTCTTGGGCCCAGGCTATGTTATCTTGAGGCCTCAATTGTAGGTAAGGATGACATGGATTTAAGCAGAACCATATTTATTTTACTGTGGTATAGCTCTATGTGATACACAGACTATCAAGGAACACAAATCAATGTGTTAATTCCTATCTGTGAAGCTGTGTGATGGAAAGTAGTGTGGGAGGTTAAACTGTTTATCACAACAGTTTGGATGCTAGTCAATTCAGAGCGTAGTGACAGCCATGGGTGCTCTATCCTGATCTGGCTTACAAATTAAAATTCTAGTTAGACACCATGTGGAATTAAATATGTTTAAATAATTCTTCAGGCTTATGAACAATCTTGAAGGGTATGTATGTTTTTAATTTAAATGAATTGCATCTTAAGGGATGAGCAGGTATAAGCATCTGTAACTTCAAAGCACTGTTTTCTGCAAATGATGCTGACAAAAAGAAAAATATATACAAATTTTCATAAATGTCATGTTATTAGTTAGCTCGAGAATCTCAAGTTACTGGCTGCTGTTAGTTGTGCTTGTGGCTTGTGTTGAATTCAGCTGATATGAAATACCAGCATCTTCTGAGAATGATTTCTTATAATGTTTTACTTATGACCCCAAATGGATAATTAACTATAAAACGTGAAGCATGACTGAAGTCATTACTTCCCTCTGATAGGATGTCCTGTGTGTGGTGGAATGGAAGCATCAGTCCAGATCTCTAATGCAGTCTTTCCAAAGGAAGGCAAACAGATTTCTCCCCAAAAAAAAAAAAAATAAATAAAAGGAGGAAATGTTTTCAGGCAGTTAGAAATAGAACTGTTTTACTAAATATTTCACAGAAACTTATTGTGATAGATTTTTATATCATTTATGAAAACAGAACTAGCCTCAACAGATCAGCTTATTGTTTTTTCCAGTAGCAAATGTACAAAATTAAATCTAGACTAGTGTCAATCAGTGTGACATAAATGTTTGGTCTGCTTCTTTTGAAAGATTGATACTGGAATTACAGGGAAAAGTATATGCTTTTTGATATTAACTGCTCTCAGTGCTATAGACCAAATAGTTTCTATTGTTCTCTTGCAAAATTCTGTCCATCAGTGATGCTGGTTTGCATATGAAATAGATTGGCATGGTAGTGGTATCTATAAGTCTGTCTAATAACACAGTATTCAGTTACTTCAGAATCTGATGTACTGGTATTGATAGATTTAGGATTGAAATTTGATACAAAAGAATCAGTGTGGATATGTGTTCAGAAGCAGGCTTTGGATATTGTTTTTTATTAAGCCTTTTATATTTGTGGACATTCTTGTTCTTGTATGGTATTTCCTTGGGAATTTTGTAAAGTTGTTACAGCCTCATAATAAAAGAACGTAAATCAAAGGCAGGGGTATAGATAAAAGGTTTGTTAATTTGGGGGTGAGGAAATTGTAAAAGATGGAGAGAAAGCTAAGATTATTCCTGAGGTAGGTTGAGGGATATAAGGGAAATCTATATCTGAAGAAATCAGGCTTTACTAATTCTGCAGCTTACGGAGCACTTTGCTTTATTGCAGAAACCTGTTTTTTCGTATCTCTTTCTTAACATCAGTGGGAATTAAACTAGTGTTTGTCATGGAAGGAGAGGCCCCCAGATTGAAAGCAGGCACATTGAGTAAGAGGAATGAGATGCGCTATGGACCTTCAAAGAAAGTTCAAGCTGCAAGAACAGGGAGATCTGTATTTAAAGCCATTCTGAAAGAGGTGAGTAATTGAGGCTGTGTTTCAGTATTTTTAATATGATAGGGAGAAATCTTCACCAAACTGATTACAAAATCTTGAAAGAATTAGTAGTTTTCTACACAACACATTTCAACAGTATTTTGAGTTTTGAGGGAGCACATTCCATTGAAATTAGGCCTTACAGCATCTGTTGACTGCTC
>JARCZZ010037620.1:43230-60995 GCA_030323915.1 Brotogeris chrysoptera | reverse complement strand
CACATTTCAACAGTATTTTGAGTTTTGAGGGAGCACATTCCATTGAAATTAGGCCTTACAGCATCTGTTGACTGCTCATGTAGAAGAGGGGCAATATCAGGATAATTTCCTGGTTTCATGTTTGTGTGCATGTTATGCTGTAGTAAGCTATAGTCCTAATTGAGTGTTTATTAAATAAATTCAACTTTCTATTTCTTTTATAGTGTTATAATTGATACTTTTCTTCCTAGATTGGGGTATATGTGAAAACAGGAGTGTCCACAAAATTGTTTTGTATCATAGATCTATGACCTGGAAAACTAGCTGATTACATAAACACTTGTTGGAAATCTACTGGATTTGGCTAAAAGGTAGATTTGTATAGTCAGTTGTATAGATGATTGAGACAACTCTGGTTGCAAAGACCTCCTATGCAGTAGTTTTATTCTTCATTCTTTCTTGCATATATTTAAATTTTTTGTCTATATGAAATTTTATGAAATAGAATTTCTAAATGCTCATGGCTTCAATAGATTGAATTTTTTACTGAAATTTGTAAATAGTATATATAAGTATCCATCAGTATGTCTTAACTGTGGTCCAGTTTTACTAGACTGATAGTACTGTACTTCCATGCTTGATATTCCTGGGGAGTCTGGTGTCTGTTGAAAGATGTCTGTGCTAGCCCAGTATTACTACTTGAGTAAACAGCTTTGCTTCTCATAGGTAAATATTCCTTTGTTACTTTTCTTTTGAAAACATCCTGAATATCTATTTAAAGTGTAAATGTGAGTAACCATTAATCATGCTGTGTTTAAAGTCCTGTAACTTTACTCTTGGATATTTCTTTCCACTGTTACAGTAGACTATATTTCTCCTGAAGTACTATTTGTATTAATGTAGTGTTGAATAGGCAGTGCAACAGTAACAAGTTTTGTATACACTCTGAGAAAATGCATGCTACTAAGTGGATTTAATTCAACATTCAATCACTCTCCTTTCGGATTTCTTCTTTTAGTGTCTTGAACTGCTGGAGTGTTTAGGTGTCCCTTGGGTTCAAGCTGCTGGGGAAGCAGAGGCAATGTGTGCCTACTTAAATGCAGAAGGGCTTGTTGATGGCTGCATTACCAATGATGGAGATGTCTTCTTATATGGAGCTCAAGCAGTTTATAGGAACTTTGCGATGAATGCTAAGGTAGTGTACCTCATCCTGTTCTCACCCTCTCTATAGACTCTTCCCAAAAATGTAAAGAGAAAGAAGGGATTTGAAATAATTACTTTGATATTATTGTCTCATAGGTGAGTTTTTCTGAGAGAGTATGTTTAAGATGCAAACATTTTGTTTGATTCATTGTCAATTTGTGTGTTGGATATGAGAGCGAAACCACTGAATTGAAGAACACTTAGGTTATTGTCTGTGTTTGTAGTGTCTAGTGATGTGTAATATAAAGAGATGTAGAAACCTTTGATTCCCACCCCATCTCCAACCCCATCCCGCTCCCCCCCCACCCTTTTCTCCTCTGCAATGGAGAGTTTTAATGAAGTAATTGCTTCCTATAAATTTACTATTAGGGCATATGGGAGTGGTCAGCCTCCTGGGTCTAATAAGTGTTCACATGCTTGTGTCTTAAAGGTTTGTTTTATTATGAATATACTTACAATTAATAGAATTAGTCTCCAGTTGAACATGAATAAGGTTCGATTGTACATTTATATCATAATCGATTTATGACACTGAGCTGAAGTGTTCATTTGTTAGGAATGCGTTTTTCCAGACCTGGCAAAAGGCAACTCCATATTTCTGTAATTTATATTTTTTTCTCTATATCATAGAAAGGAATGCATATGTCTTGTCTAGTGAATTTAACAAAAAAGTGGAGGAAAAATGGTATAGGGTTTGGTATTTTAAATAATGTTCAGCTGAAGGACCTGTTAAGAAAATGCTCCAGTAACAGGAGAAAAATCAAAAAAAAAAAAGCACTATGAACAATTAACCCCTAAGAAAATCAGACAGTTAAAGTTGATGGATGATGACTTGTTTTGATGGCACTGTGTTTGGGTTCTGTCTTGACCTGGTATGCTGTGTCATTTATCACCAAAAATGAAGGTGGCCTCAGTCTTTTAATGTGCTTTGTTGCTTACCTAAATCAACACAAAAAAAGATAATTTATGTGCTTGTCTGGCAGGGGCATCTCTTCCAGAGCACTGGATTATTTTGGGTTGTTGGCATGTGTTGTGTTTTTATTTTGATAGGGGAGGAGGGGGCAGGGTATGGAGGCAATGTTCTATGTTTTGATTCATGTTAATCTTGATTTCATGTTGTTGTGTTTGAGTCTCTCTACCCTTCAAAGTTTCAGGTGTTCCATAGCTCATGTCTAATATTCTAGTTAGCATTTTAATTTTTTTTTCTTTTTTTACTCAAGTAGTACACTGAAATGTTTACATAGATTTTAAAAACTGCAGTTCCTGAGATGACTTACACAGCCAGTATGACTGGGTAATACTAGTTTTGCCACACTTTTTCTACAGGTAGCAAACATAGCAAACAATAAAAAAAAACCTTGGCTTATTTTAGGGTTTTTTTAACAGTTGAAGCCTATACCTCAATCATGAAATTCCATAACTGTTGTTGTTCATGAATAACTACAAATTTTAATTGATGCTTTTTTTTTTTTTCTCTCAGACCCATCTTGGGGGATAGACCCATTTCCTGCAGATGTGGGTGAATAGGGGTGGGTAAGCAATCACAGCTGAATGTGACTCAGGGCAATTCCTTCCCTATCTTACAGAAATAACATGTGCAATGAATTTCTCTTGCAGGATCCACATCTTGACTGTTACACAATGTCCTCTATTAAGGAGAAGCTTGGTTGTGACAGAGAGTCTTTGATTGGGCTAGCTATTCTTCTGGGGTGTGATTATCTTCCAAAGGTAAGCAATATAATTATTTTTTATTAGGTACTTACACTGCCTTGAAAATCAATAAACTGTGTCAAGGGTGACGTATGCATGCTGACAAAACTGTATACAGTGCATAATTACTGAGTTCTAGTTGAAGAAGATGCTTGGTAAGTTGCTGTAAATTTTATTTGTGAGGGCTTAAAGATAATCAAAATGGTTCATGTACATTAATCTTTCTAAAGCTGTTATGTATTATTCCAGACTTGGTCTATAACTGAAGACAAAAATTTAGCTGTTGATTACACTGAGCAAAGTTGTGAAAACCCAATTGTTTGTGATGATGCTTTGTAACTGTGTAAGTACATCCCTTGCAGAGTAGCTGTGGAAAATGAGTTTTGTCTGTGCTGCTTGGAAAACTTAGTAGTGATTGTTTTAACCTGTAGTAATTAGTGTTGCCAGTTCTGGATGCAGTTTTGATGTATCCCCTTTTAGTTCTATTATTTGTAAATATATTATTTATTGAAGAAGTCACCTACTTGAAAGTTTGCCTAATGAATTAAGTAAGAAGTATCTCATTACTACTTCGCTGGTTTTTTCTGCGAGCTCTGGAATTTTTTGGGGTCTTTGAGTAGAAGCTGTTTTAATGGCTGTTTGAAGTGGAAAGGAAGTGGGATGAAACTTGATTTCCATACAGTTCATTGTACAATGATTTTGGGCAATGGTTGCTCCCATTCAGGCTTGCAGTGTATATCTAGTTATGCTTTAAATATATTGTGTTCCAGTTTGATAAAACTGTCATTTTAAAGTAGCTGATAGTGCTGAATATCTATTTTATTTTTTTCTTGTAAGACTTGTTTCTGTTATAGAAAACTTTAAATAGTTGTTTACTATTATTAGACATTTATTTTGTAAGAATTATGATAATAATAGGGAGTTTAAAAGCCTAGTGACTAGTAAGTGGTTATTGTCATGGAAGTAGCAGCTCGCAGCATGCCAGGTTCTTACATAGTCCTAAGGTGAAACAATTATGTAATGTCAGATAGGTCTTTTAAGTTACTGCAGCCTAGTAAAGTGGATGATGATGCACGAGCAAAGTGGATGAAGATAGAAATTTCTAACAAAAGCTGAATTATATGAATGCATTGGGATGGGGATTGGCAACACAGAAAAATGAGAATACTAACTCTGTAATTGTACTTTGTTAAATATATATCAAGCTGATGCTTTCCTTGCAGAAGCTGAATATCTGACTCTCTACCCGAGTGTCTAGCTGCACTCCAATGAGAACTCCTAATTGGTTTTGAATGTACATTTATTTCACATGGCTGCATAATTCAGTTTGCCATTACAGCTGAAGAAAAATAAGATACAGATTTATTTGTAATAATGCTGTAGAAAGCACACTCAGTACAATCTTTTTAGTCAACTGTACTGATTCTTGGCAAAATAGGATTAAGACTGAAAGAGTAACTGGAAAAGCAGTATCTGCATTTTAAATCGTGAAATATTTTGGGTTAGAAGGGACCTTTGAAAGTAGCCCAACCCCCCTGCAATGAGTGGGACATTTTCAATTAGATCAAGTTACTCAGAGCCCCATCCAACCTGATCTTGAATGTTTCCAGGGATGGGGCATCTACCACCTCCCTGAGCAACCTGTTGAATGTTTCACGAACCTCATATAAAAGAACTTCTTCCTTATATCTAATCTGAATATTTACTCTTCTCAGTTTAAAACCATTGCCCCTAGCGCAACAGGCCCTACCCCTACTGAAGAGTCAGTTCCCATCTTTCTCTTAAGTCCTCTTTAAGTACTGAAAGGCCTCAATAAAGTCTCCCTGGACCTCCAGGCTGAACAACCCCAGTTCTCACACACTGTCTACATAGGAAAGCTGCTTCAGCCCTTGAATCATTTTTCTGTTCCTTCTCTGATTGTTTTGAATCAATTGATTTTCACTCTTCAGTACGTCTAGGGTTGTCCTGGTTTTGGCTGAAATAGAGTTTTGCTTCCTAGTAGCTGTACAGTGTTTTGGCTTTAGTATGAGAATAATGCATATAATACACTGATGTTTTCGTTGTTGACTAGTAGAGCTTACCCTGACCAAGAACTTTTCAGTTTCTCATACTCTACCAATGATGAAGGAGCACAGGAAGCCGGGATAGAGCAGAGATAGGACACCTGACCCAAACTAGCCAAAGGGATATTCCATACCACAGCATGTCATGCCCAGTACATAAACTGGGAGGAGTTATCTGGGAGGGTCTGATCACTGCTTTGGTCGGACTGGGTATTGATCAACAGGTGGTGAGCAATTATATTGTGTACAACTTCAATTTTCTTTCTGTTTGTTTACACCTTCTCTCCCCCCACTTCCCCTCCCGTTTTATTATTGTCATAGGTTCAATCATCACTGTTGTTATTATTGCTGTATTTTATTTTATTTCTGTTATTAAACTGTTCTTATCTCCACATGAGTTTTTACCCTTTTATCCTCCCCACCCCATGCAGGGGAGGAAGGGATGAGTGAGCGAGTGGCTGTACAGTACTTAGTTAAACCACAGCAAGGGGTTACTACAGAGTTCTGGATTTCAGTCTATAAGCAACCTCCAAGGCTGGTTGGACAGGGCTCTAAACAACATTATCTGTGTTACACTGGCAGTACAGTGTAGTATGCCACCTTCTCTGATGTTAGAACTTGGTTAAAATTTATTTTTCTCAATTCTCAAGATCTAGGATAATTTTTTTCATATTTCTACATAATGTTATGAAGGCAGTTTTTATGAAAAACTGAATAATTTTCTAGTTTTCATAAATGATGTTTCATATTTCTGTCTCTAGGGTGTTCCAGGGGTTGGGAAGGAGCAAGCTTTAAAGTTAATTGGGACTTTACGAGGTCAAAACTTATTGCAAAGGTAAAATTAAAATTTAGGTTGTATGGTGATGTACTTTGATTTTATTCAAACTTGCAAGTATGCACTTCAGCTCCAAGGTAGTTTGTAATACTTTAGTTTGGGGGAGTAAGAGATTACCATATTCTTTACTTTACATTTGCTAAATGAATTGTGTCTTACTAGGCAAGTTTCTTAATTGTTTTAAACATTAGCTGGTTCCTAGCTCTTGAGCTAGCAGATATATGCTGATATATTGGAAAGGAAGTCATAGGGAGTGATGAGAGACTTTTGCTGGTTTTAGTTGGGTTGTGGATCAGGACATGAGATACCAAAGGCTTTCTCTGTTATCATAATGTGTGTGTCTATACTAGAAATCCAACAATCATATAATGTACTGTAAAAAAAAGTCATTGTAGAAATTTCATTTTCATTGTAAAAAGATAAAAAAGAAAAAGATAATCTCTTCAATTAGAAAACTGCTTTGACAGATGCAGTATTTCTAAATCCTTTCAATATCATCCTTCTAGGTTTGAGCAATGGAAGGAACAATTTCAATTAGATAATAATCCACCCTTAGTTGTTAAAAGGGTAATTCACTGTTCTGAGTGCCATCATCCAGGTCAGTTTGAAAAACACTGAATTTTATTTCTAGCCTGATTATTTACTCGTTGTTCTGAGGAGTGGAAGGGGATTGGTTTGTTTGGGTCTGGGGGTGTTTTTATGAATAGCATTAAAAACTGCTTGTCATTCAGCTTGTGGGCTGTGTTCCTGTTTTCAGTATTATTTATATGTATCTTTATGTAAATAATTTGAGGCTGGGGACCACCATTCTTTAAGTGTGAAGATAGTTGATACAGATGGAATGTTACCATGATGCTGTTATATGTTCCCAGATATTTGTCTTTTTTAATACTATCAACGAAGAAAGTATGCTATACTGGCAAGCAGCTATTTCGTTAGTTGCCCAAATTGGTCTTGCATCAAGAGGACTGAATCCATTAGCATTGCTGTGTTTTGCTGCAGTGTCTTCTTAAAAAGAAATCTTAAGGAACCTCATTTTGGTAGCATCTTTGATCAGTGAACTCGTTCAAACCCGTCACTTGGAGAAAGAAAGGCCTGTTTCAAATAAGTTGCTTCTGTTTGTCACAGACCACTTCTGTAGTCTTGGGTAATAAAGTTTTCAGCATAAGGTCTGAAACTCTTGGGGAAAATGGCTTCCAAAAACATGAGAGCTTGATTGTATTTGTTAGTTTTCATTGTAGATATATAAATACAGCTAATGCACTCAGATCAGCTTACAGCTAGTATTCATGTCAGATTCATACCTGTTCTAAGCTTTTGTATATTTGGAGATTTTGGAAACCTTTTTTTGCCTCACACTTGTGCCTCTGCTTCTATAGGATCTTACAAGCAACATGGGCACAGTGGATGTGAATTCTGTGAAAGCACTAGATACTGCAAAGCCAATGACTCCAAATACTGCTGCCCTTGTGAATGGCATCAGTTAGAGCGAATGAAACAAGCAAGTGCAGTGGAGGACAGTATCAGAAAGTAGGAATGCCTTGAAAATTTAACTACTTTTCCCTGCATTTTTTTCCATTCATGTTTGGTTCCTAACACATTTGTTTCACCTGCAGAAAAGCTAGCAGTTGTGAGGGCTTTCCATTCTCTCAGGTAACAAACAAACCTATTTAAAGATTAAATATTTTTCATCAATTACTTGAAATTTCAGTTTTCTGCTTTCTCTTACTAAACTGCCTCTTTTTGTTTTATCTCGAGGTCATCCAAGAATTTCTTGTGAACAAGAATAAATTAATCAACATAAAGGAATGTAGAAGGCCGAATTTATTGTCCTTTCAGGTATATAACAACATACTGGACATTCAGCTCTGTAATTTTCTATTTTTATTATTAAGCATTAATATTTTTATTAGTAGGGCAGGCATCTGTGATTTTAAACTTAATTGGTAATTTTACTGGAAATAAGTAATCTTGCTACGACTTCTTAATATACCTATTTTTTTGAAAGCCTGATCAGTTGATATGAACAGCATGTAAAAAAAGCAGAATCATAGAAATATAAAATAGTTTGGGCTGGAAAGGACCTTAAGATCATCTAGTTCCAACCCTCCTGCCGTGGGCAGGGTCAGCTCCCACTAGAAAGAGAGCTCAGAAAAAAGGTCACTTGCTATTGTTTTGGTTTTCACTTTTCAGTATTACTAGCCACTACATAGCTATCTAAGCATGATACCTAATAGAATAAGAAACTTTTACAGTTTGGGGTGGGATTTTTTTTTTATACTAACAGATATTCGCTTCTGAGAAGATGGAATGGAACAAACATTACGCTTGTAAGAAACTGTTAGTACTACTGACATATTATGATATGATCCAGAGAAAATATGGATACATTGATTCAAAACAAATGCAGGCAATACGGTAAGGTAGCTTGATTTCTGGAACTTAATGTTTTCTTCTGCTGATGGATGGAAAGTCATGGGGTTTTACCTCCTTTACAGAAATACAATGTTTTTCTTCCATCTCTGTTTCAAGCTGTATGCTCATTTTGAATAGAGATAAAAATTTAGATCAGAATGCCAGTTCTTACGCTACTGCTACACAAAGTAATACGTACAGCACTTTTCTTTCATTCTAACTGAAAATGCCTGCTTTTTCCTAGTCTTATTTTCTGTTCTCTTTCTTGTGATCTGCACATGAGATTTAGCAGTGTAGGACTGATCCTCTTCTCAGGTTCTTAGCAGAAGTTTAATTGACTTCTGTGATTGAAAATAAGAGCCTAGACTTAGAAATGATCATATGCAGATTCAGACACAGTCTCTGATTTCTTACTAGACCTACTGACTGCCGTTGTACTGTGTGTCTGATTAAATCATTGGCTTATGGTTATATTCTGCTACCTCTTCTTCTCAAAACAATGTTTTAATTCAGGACTGCTGCATTAAGGAATGTAAAAATGGCCAAATATGCTGTTCCTACAAAATGGGTGTGCAGGAAAAAAGAGAAGCATGTGATTACTTTCTCCAGGATATTTTCCCATTATCCAGGATTCTGTTAATCATGGGTTTTCTTAGCCATAATTAGTATCTGCGTATTCTACCAGACCTCTAATGTATATATAGATTTTTTGTTTAATGATCTAATCTTCTTAAACTTATGTAAATTTCTGTAATCTACAGTGCCTGTTGGCAGATCTCAGCTGCACTGTTTGGAGGAAATTGTGACTTCCTTTAGTATCTGATGATCTCCTTTTCCAAATGAAACCCAAATTCCCCCTTTCCCTTCAAATTCATCTATTGCAAGAAGATTAGTAGATTTTCCATGTTCTTTGATGCTGTTCAAGATTTTATAGACCTTCATTTTGGGGGACAGAAGTACAGTCTATAGCAGTGTGATAGTATCTCTTCTGTGTTGATGTGTCATAGTTTGTTAAATTGTTATTTGCAGAGAAGCTGTTCTATTCAGTGCTACCTTTAAAACAAGTGGAGAGACTGGTTGGGAGCTGCTTTTTGAACAGATTGGGTAAATGAATTGCCAGCATTTACCTTGATGCGCAAATTAATTGGCGTATTCTGTTTATAACATTTTCTAGTGTTTCAAGAGTTTGAAAGACATATAATGCATGCTCTAGAAGATTTCTTTTGTGAACAAGTGTTTACAAATGCAGTAATGATGCAGCAGGAGCCTCTTTACATGTGGGATACTATTAAACTGGAGTGTAGATAATGCTTTTAGTGTAGAAAATGATTTTAGAAAATCTCATAAAGACTGGCTGTCCCTGCTCAGCCCATATATCTTCCTTCATGCTCAGATGCAAAAGATATAAATGACCTTGTCTGGTCATTCAGAAAATTACTGTCTGTGGCAACAGATTCCCTGGGGATATAGAATCATAGAATCATTTAGGTTGGAAAAGACCTTTAAGATCATCAAGTCAAATCATTAACCCAGCACTGCCAAGTCCACCACTAAGCCATGTCCCCAGGTCCCACATCTACACATCTTTTAAATACCTCCAGGGATAGTTACTCCATTACTTCCCTGAGCAGCCTGTTCCAATGCTTGACAACCCTTTGCTGAATAAATTTTTCCTAATAGCAATCTAAACCTCCCCTGGCACAACTTGAGGCCATTTCCTCTCATCACCTGTTACCTGGGAGAAGAGACCAACACCCAGCTCGCTACAATGTCCTTTCAGGCAGTTGTAGGGAGCATTGTGGTCTCCTCTGAGCCTCCTTTTTCTGGACTAAACAGCCCCAGTTCCCTCAGCCACTTCTCATAAATCATCTGCTCCAGACCCTTCACCAGCTTTGTTGCCCTTCTCTGGACACTCTCCAGCACCTCAATGTCTGTCTTAACAGTGAGGGGCCAAAAACTGAACACAGTATTCAAGGTGTGGCCTCACCATTACCAAGTACAGGGAGACAATCCTAGTCCAGCTGACCAAGCTATTTCTGATACAAGCCAGGATGTTGTTGGCCACCTGGCCACTCTGCTGGGTCATATCAGGCAACACCCCTATGAGGCCCAGAATTTAAGGTGCAATGAAGAGTACCCCCATCAAAGCCATGGGCAGCCAGTTTCTCCAGGAGAATGCTGAGGGAAAAAGTATCAAAGGCTTTACTAAAGTCTAGGTAGACAACATCCACAGCCTCTCCATTCACAAAGTGGGTCACCTTGTCATGGAAGGAGATCAGATTAGGCAAGCAGGAACTGTCATTCAGGTAGGTTAGTTAAAGATAGCAAACTGGTGTTTGTACAAGTCTGTGTTATGATTGTCTGTTGCAGAATAGCTTTTTGATTTCTTGTTACGCTCTGGTGAGCTGTATCATTAAAAAAATAGAAATGTTTCAGTGCTCAATTCTAGACCCTAAATTATACTGTGTAACTTATACAAAGAAGTAGTGTATTTTTTAAAGGTGTATTTATTTTGCTATTACAAGAATATTTTTTCCTCTGAATCATTACAAATGAAAATATATTTATATATTTTTCATTTCCTGTTTAAACAAAATCTTTTAATGGTCTTTTTGCTCTTACAGGATAGTCAAGACACGTGTTAAAAACGGAGTTCCTTGCTTTGAAATTGAGTGGCAAAAACCAGGTTGGTCTGTTTCTATGTACATTATGGAAAAAAAATTTGAATAGAAAAAGAGCATGCTTTAAAGAGAAGAATTTGATGACATTATGAGGCAAAGAAACATGTATTGGGTTGGAAACTGTTCTATGAAAACAATAGAAAATATGCATCAAATTTCACATACCCTGAAAGTAAAATAAGTGCTTAAAAAAAAAATTATCTAGAAAATACGGGACTTTATCTTCAGGTACTTCTTCTGCTACATTTTAATAAGATCTGGACTCTGCTAAAATACAGAATCTTAGTTCACTATAAATACCTGAAGTTGTGTCTGTTTCCTAGCTAGCTATTTTTCTCTGCTGACAAACTTCTACCTTTAATGTGACCAGGAAACTAGCAAAAAGAAAAAAGCTTTACTTGCAGCTAAATCTCAAACATTGTGCTATTGACCTTTTAACATACCGTCTTTGTACTCAAATATTTTGTTCTGTTTTTCTTACTGCTTACTTCGATAGGTGTGTATATACATGTCTAATGTACTTTCATTAATTTTTTTAGAACATTACGTTGATGCAGAAGATGAGCCTTCAGAGTTGTTTGTAGTCACTGTAGAAGAGGAGTCTTTGTTTCAGGCTGCTTATCCTGATATTGTTGCCCTTTATCAAGTGGAAAAGTCAGAAGTTACGAAAAAGAAACAGAAAAGTAAGTCCAAAAGCTTATTTCTTATGAACTTTTGGGTCTTAAGTACATGAAGCAAAAGCAAGAAACATTTCTCCCACTGTTGAACAACCTATTTTGTCAAGATCAGGGCATATCTTACAGGGTCTGTGCTTTTATCTTACCATTTTATACTTATATTACTAGGAAATCTGAACTGTGGTTAATACACCATTTTGATATGCCCTTTTTCCCTTTTATTTTTTTCAGACAGAAAAGACAGACCAAAAGAAAAGGAATTATCAAATGTTTATGATGAAGTTACCAATCTTCTGTCTCAAATGAATTTGAAAGCCAGATGTGGAATTCTTCCTGTACAGGATTCCGTGTTGGATAGAAAAACTCCCCCAGAAGATCAGCTACACCAGGGAAGTACTGAATCAAAAGATACAGTGTTAGCTGCAGCTTCCTGCATATCTACTGTTCAAAAGCCAGCATCAGCAGCTGTTCTTCCTCTGACTGCATCACGTTACTCGCTCTTACAGAGTACAGTGGCTGACTCATCTGTATTGCCAGCACAGTTTACTAAAAGTTCAAGGATGTCATCAGCTCCCTCTGTAGCATCTGGTCTACAGCTGAGCAGTATTGATTGGGAAGGAACCTTCTTCAGTTGTTCACCAGCACATGGGGGTGATGCCCAAGATCCAGCAGCTAACTTAGGTACATACATAAAACACTTGTATCAACTGGATCATGAAACAGTGAGAAATAGGTCAGAATATTCTGATGCTATGCAGTCTGATCAGCATCATTCAGATAGTGCAAATGATCTGGTTTTGAATGATGCTATGGGGCAACTTCAGAAGCAGTCTTTAACTGAACGAATACTTAAGACGACTTCCATGCCATCGAAGCCTTTGTTGTCTGCAGATATAATGCAACTGGAGCCTTTGAAATGTTTTAAACAAACAGAAGAAGCATTGAATCTTGATGAAGATTACATCCTCTCCTCATGTCAGTTAAATAAAGTAGTGCAGGAAAGTAAAAATGTGCAATCAGAAAACCACACAAAGGATTCCAGTGTACACAATTATCAAGATAAGTACAAAAGAGCTGACAGCCTGGTTGGAATGATGCAGAAAGGCCAAAATATGAGCAGTTCAACATCTCTATCTCTCAGCAGGCAAACAACAGAGACACTTCATCCTGGGTGTGAAATGCTTCAAGTGTCCCAAAAGCCAGCAGATGTTGTAACTGGCTGTCACATTGAAAAAGCTTGTATTCAAGCTACTTGGAAAACTTCTTCTAAGAAGAGTGTGTGTCAGAGCAGGAGTTATTCTAGTGAAGACAGTGATGATGGGAGCATCAATAAAAATCACATTTATGAGCAGCAGAAAAGGCAATTGAACCATGGTCAGTTTAAAAAATCCTTTACAAAGAAAAGGAGTAACATTGTTTCTGGCAAAAGAACGAACAGTGACTCAGCCCTTATAATTGAAGGGAAGCAGAAACCAACCACTTCAAAAAAAGATGATGATAGTTTCTTATTGCAGGTACCTCCAAAACCATCCTCTGTAAAGGATGTTAATTGTTTCCAAAGTCCAGAGCAGCCATTTGAGAGGTTGGGTTCTGGCCCCCCACAGCAAGCCAAAGATGCTGTTCTGTCTTACGCATGGGCAGACAGTCCCCTTCCCTTGTCTGAAAGACTGAAAGGAAGAATCCAGATTAGTTAGGTTCTCCATAAAATACAACATGGTAACAATGAACTTGTGATCTTCAGTTCTTACAGAGTTCTTTCTCAAAGCTTCTGCAGTATGATCTGTCAATTTTAAGTGGGCACAGGTTTGATGAACAGGAAGTGCTGTGAAATACCACATACTGGACCTTAAGTTCGAAACCAAAATGTTAGCAAAAGTCCAGATAGCTGCTTATAGGCAAGTATGAGTTATTCTGGACTTGATTACATTCTGAGCTTGATACATAATCATCAGCATATAGTATACAAGGAAACAAGGAGGTTTATATACAAAATAAAGGGTTTTCCACTGATTTTGTGTACAGCTATTAGTCCTTCTGTTTATAAAAGCAGACTTAGTAAAATAGTGCTGGCACCACTGTTGGATATTCTTAATAAGACAAAGCGATAACAGATCTTTCCAACTGAAATTTTCTATTCTGCTCCACTAACTTAAAATTGCTTGTTTTTAAATGGGTTTTGAAATCCTGGGATGCTGTTTATACTGATTATCTCTGAAGGACCAGAGGCACACAGCAGATGTACCTTGCAGGGTAGCTAAATTTATATCTGCCATGCCCTATAATAAACTGTTCTTTGAGTGTGTGCATCTTCCAAAGAATGGAATAAGCAATGTAAGAATATTCTGGTTATATAGTTGTTATGGCTAATATGTAAGGAAATTTGATGGCTGTTTTAATCAAACATTTATATTTTGGGACTTTTTTCTTTAATAAGATATGAAATACCATCTGAAGCTCATATCGACTTATACTAGAATGAAGGGTATAAGTTACAGAAATCTAATGATGATATTGCAGATTCTTCAAATAATATGTAAATGTTTTGTTTAAAAGGCAGAAGTTGAATACAATTACAATTTTGAAGATGTTCTTCCTGCCTCTTTAATATAGAAACAGTCTCTGTTCATACATAAAAAAGCTTGTCAACAGCTTATTAGAAAATGCCTTCTTGCCTGTGTTTAGGTTTCATAACTTTTTCTATGGACCAACCAGAAGTAAGGCCACTCTTACCAAGATATAACCAGAGAAATTTAGTATATCCATGCCTTAATGAAAGTGTTAATTGTTTCTTCATAAACATCAATGCTTAAAAAGTTGGGAGCTAAATTCCAGATGTGCTTAAGGAAGGTACAAGTAGCCTATAGATGATACAATCTATAATTAGCCAGAATGGTAGTTTCTTATTTCCTCTGTGGGCAGATGGAGAAAGCTTATTTATAGTTTATTTTCCAAATTAGAAATATATTATGGGAATGAGAAAAATCCAAAGTATTTTGAACTTATTTTCAGTTTTGAAGATGGCCTCTCTCATCTGGAGACTCTTAACCACCCAGATGGTGTGAGAGGATAGCTAGAAGAACAAAGTTTCTAAGGAGAGTAAGAGTAGTAGACACCTGGGGACTGTAAATGGAGATATTTTCTTTATGCAGTGGTCAGTAGTGGAGAGATCTGACCATTGTTTTGTGAAAAAACAAGGTTCTTTGTTATGTATGATTCTGTTCTTTGCTCCTGATTTTGAATACTGAAAGCTGGAATCAAGAGTTTGAATTTTCTGTAATAAAAATACCAACGTCATGGGAATGACCTCTCTTTGTTCCCTCCCAGCATACGGGAATGCACTCTTGTTGGAGGGATCATACAACTTCAGTGTCGGTTCCTGCTGTTTATGGTTTGCTTTTCAACTGGGGGCAGGAGTTACAGGGTTTTTTGGTGGGTTTTTTTAATCTGGCTGGGATGACTGCTTTAGTGGATGATTCACTGGAAATACTGTGCCAGAATTATGACAGGTTTGTTTTTTGGATGACAGAAACCAGAAATTAGATTTAAGATATTGAGAACTCCTGGGGGGGGGGGGGCAGGAAAAAGGGCTGTTGCTGATTATCACTACAAATTGACTTGGTTTCATAAGTACAGTTCAAGTATAAAAGAAAAAAAAAAGGGTTTTTTTCATTTGCAGTGCATCTCAATTTTGGGCAAGTTTTCTGCCACTACTTCAGAAGCAGCAATAGAGGTGAAAACAGCTGTGTAGGATGCCCTCTCTTACGTAGACCAGCCTGAGTACTTCACCTGGTTTGTGGCTCATCATATCTGCATCCCCCTAGCTTGAATGATTCCTGAAGAAATACAGAGCAGATCCATGGGTTCTGTCTTAGCAGGATAAATGCCATTATAAATATCATTATTTCCAATTACAAACAGCATTAAACATCTACTTAGGTGTCACAAATATATTTAGCATAGCTTAAGAAAGGAAACACTTGGTGTTACTTGTGATTGTAACTCGCAGTTTCAGGTCCCATGGGGAATCAACAAGAAAGGAAGATAAATATCATGTATGTGGAATGTATACATAGCTAAGAAATCTGTAATATAAAAAGAAACAACCTATTCCTCAGTGTCTATGTATCACACTATCAAGCTACACATGCTCATTTTTCACTGGAAAATATGATTGAAATGTTCATCACCATGTGTGAACGTGTTTATCAAAATGAGAAATTAATTTTCGTTGCTTTTACCAATTTCTACTTCATATATAGGATTAGTGACTCTTCTGCTAGTTAGCAGAGGAATTTCCTAATTTGAGAAGGGAGTCATTGAACTTTGAGGATTTGCACAGCCTTGCTTCTGTGCTCTTATGCCAGGAAAGATTCTTGGAAATATAGTGGTGAAGGAGACTAACGGCAGCTGTTACTTGAGACAAGATAGTCTTTTCATGTCTAAGAAGGTGTCAAACCCTGCCCTATTATATCAGCAGATAAAAGGAAAGTGTGGTTAGAATATTATTGAGAGTTGTTATAAACCAAAGTGCTACTGACAAAACAGTAAACTCGGTGCTAGATTTAGCACTTTTTTTCTTCAGGAAACAAAACACTTTAACTGTTTCAAGGAAACAAAATTAGGATGGGAGACAGAACCACTCTTTGCTGTTCTTTTGCTCATGTATCCTGCATTATAGCTGCATTAATACTGAACCTAATTTAACTTAGTAAAATTAATCACATATAAAACTTTACAAGTTTTTTAAACCCAAACCTTGCCTCCACCCCCATCCCAATTTGTCTTGACAGAATTTGAGAGATTTTGTCACTTCAAAGACCAAGCACAGCTGGAAAAAGGGACATACCTTTGAAAATTTTGCTCCATGAAAGCAGCTGCTTTGACTAAAATTCTGCTTGATGGATATTTAAAGTGAATTAGCTGCCTGACTAAAATACAGTAAGGGAGAAGAAGCTAACTAGGGATATTTTTAATGCTAAGATGGTGTAGAAATAGTTGTATTTTAGCATTATTTTAATATCTTGTTTTAAAATAGTTTGCTCTGCTAGATCACCCCCTCAGCCAAGCTTGAAGACAAGTTAATTGTCCTACCAAACACTTGACAAAGGTTGGATCCATGATGGGGTATGGGTATTTAGGACATGATGGGAGGAATTGTGAGCATGGTCTGCTTTGGATAAATTTTTGGGCAAACTTACTAGATGAGCCTTTATGTGTAGTCTTCCTCCATTCCAGCTTCCAAGTGCTGCCCTGGCAGTGACACCAAGATACCCCAAGCCCTTTAAACTGTCCAAGTTTTATCTGCTGTGAACATATGAAATTTGTGGCCTTGCTTCAGGTCAAATTCAGGCTGTCTTCCAGTCCAACATGAGAGCCAGATCTCAGAGCAACTTTAGCCTTTAAGCCTCCCTGTTGCTCAGCCCACTGCGATGTGTTGTAGACATTTTCTTTGAATCTTTATGTGCTGGTGAGCTAAATCCACTGCTTGATCTGCAGCTGGGTGGAAAAGAGCCCTTTGCTCAGGCTCAGATTCCCCAAAGCCTAGAGTTAAGCAGAACAAATTGCTCTGGGACTTACAGCCACATGCACACGTACCGCACAGGGGTTCTATAAGACTTTACCCAGATTAACACATTGCTAGTTTTCATAATTATTGAATGGTCTCTTTACCAAGTAAGACCTGCCAGTCAGAAACATGGGAGATGGTCTGTTTTCTTCTAATTAGTTACAGGACTGATGAGAAGCTCTTACTAAATAGATAATTCCAGTTGGAAAAGGTTATTGATTGGAATACCCTTCTGGGGCAGTTAGGCAGCTCTGCCTTCTTCCTCCCCATGTCTGGCTCCTATCATAATTTTAGTAAGGCACATACAGCCCAATATCTAGTTTTGTTTCTCTATTACCTTGTTAAACTGAAAGTACTGGCTCTACAGCATGGTTTCAGATAGAGGTTTGTGTTAGGCTATGTATTTATTTTGAACATTATGAGATGTGTGACATTTGTAGGTGTTCTTACCATCGAGTCCAAATGAAGGTGATGGGATTGCGCCCTGTCGTGGTTTAAGCAGCTATAACTCACCCAGTTCACTCACTCACTCCCCCCTTTCTTCCCCCTAGCTCCCGGAGGGATGGGGAGAAGAATCAAAAGAATGCAACTCCCACAGGTTGAGATAAGAACAGTTTAGTAACTAAGGTATAACAC
>JARCZZ010037620.1:21731-43130 GCA_030323915.1 Brotogeris chrysoptera | reverse complement strand
CAGACCAAAACATTACCCAGCAGTAACTGAAAACACTGGTGTTATCAGTGCTGTTCCCAGGCCCAAAATCAAAAACAGCGCTGCACCAGCTACCAAGAAGGAGAAAAATGCTGCTGCTGAAGCCAGGACACACCCACACATCTCCAAGCACAAATACACCTTTATTCTGGTGTCTGCTGATGTGTCATCATCCAAGAGGTTGTCACTCTGCTTTCTAGACTTTCCTTTGTTTACCTTTCCACAAATCCCAAATCTTACTGCTTGACAATTAGAATTTGCAAGATAGACACTTGGGAAAAACCTTAGCCTTAGGATTTTTGTTTGTGATTTCTAAAGAAATACTGTTTTCAGTTGATATTCCCCCAGTTTTACTGTCAGTTACTGGCTGTTAGGGTTGTTAGTATACTAACTGTAAAAACTCATAGAATATGTTACTCTTGTTCCAGGAATAGTCATTTTGTCAATACTAGAAGAAAACACGACAATAATCACATGGTTAAGAAGTTCTGAGATATAATATTGAAAGCAGGCAGGATTCACAATGACATTTACCTTTTTTGGGGTTTTTTTGGTTGATTGGTTGGGGTTTTTTTCAGCTGCAAAGGCCAAGTTTGATTCTATTTACCAAAAAGCCTTATTCAGCACCATCTTTTCCAGCACCTCCCACAGTGTAGTCTCTGATTTTAGTGGTTCGGAAGGTGGGCTGGAGGGTATCCCATAATAGTTGATTAATTTCCATATAACAACATCATAGATTTCATAAATATTTTTCTAAAAGCCACTAGTCTTTTTGCTTGTTCTGTTATCTACAGCTCATCACTGAGGTCTTAGAGAGAGGACATTCCTCACCCCACATTGATAATCTGGAGAATATGACTGTGTGGATTAACCATGTGGCTGTGGCGCTGAAAAGGTTTGAATTTGTACACAGAACTGAAAAGTTTCTTCAAGAAAATTATATTCCTTCCAATAACAGTAATAACAGTGGTGTGTACCTTGCATCAGCTTCTTTGTGATAGCATATTTGTCTTGTAAGATACAAGCGACTTGAGGTTTAGGGTTTGGCTTTTGTTTGTTTGTTTTCTTACTGAAAAAAAAACCAGGGCATTCTCACCACAGAAGCCCAAGACTTGGAACTTCTTTAACAGAATGGTGAATGGGGAAAAGCTTTCAAAGCTGTAGGGTCCTCTTGGTGTGACATCCATGTAGGTATCTATATAGGCTTGTACAGCTTTCCTGTATGAAGATATACCCCTAGTTTGTATATTGTGTTTAAGTGATCATAAAATTCAAAACATAATCCAAGTAGGTGACTTTTGAGGGATGAATGTTTCAAAGGGGAAATTTATCAACACTTTGACCAACAGAGCAAGTGAAGTACAAAGAAAGTGTCCCTGATGCAGATAGAAGTTACCAGCACAGGTGTTCTGGGGAGCCTCTCCAGACCCACCCAAAGACACCTTTTGAAGATGCTTGCTGAGCTCAGGGTCCCCTGTCAGTTCCCCTCAGACAGCTCCTTGTCCATCCTGGCCAAGAGCTTTCTAATCAAGGCATATCTTCTTTCAAAGATCCCAATAAAGCTCACTTAGCAAAACTTCCCTGCAATTGTTTTTTCAACAATAGAGGTCTAGGATTTCCCTATATACATAACTATTTTGTGCAATTGTTTGAGGTTTTTTTAAGTGTTGCTCTTCTAATCAATTAAATCTATCAATTATTATATTACATCATTGCAAAAAAAAACCCGACAAGACATAGTACCATTTAAGAAAATACTTACGTTTTCAGAATAATGACAGGATGCTATGGAGAGCATACAAATTAGAAAGTACACCTTTAAAAATTCCCCTTAATGTAATTCAAGCTTAAGAAGATAATTGATAATTGTTAGTATATAAATCACAGTAGCTCATAGTGTGGCAATTAAAAAGAGTGGCTTATTGTAAGTACTGTTTTAATAACCTATTGTCGTAGGTCTGGGTTTAACTTCAATAGCAACATTATGTGATCGAATATTTTATTTATGGATCATTTGAAGAATTTGTCATGCAGATATTCTGATTAGTGGGCTATTGGGCCATTAGCCAAATAAATCTAAAGGTAATAAAACTCACAGGAAGATAAATGGTTTTCTTTTTCTTGTTCTTTTCAGCCAATTCAGGCTAATTTAAGCCTTTCACAGAATGGTGATAATGAAGGATTTGTTCTCAGCAGCTCTATGGCAGGTGATTTGCATTTGAAAGTTTGACACATTTATAGGCCTTTGATCTTCTGGTGCTTGTGCCCCAGGCTAGACACCTACATGCACATTTTACCAGGTGGAAGATCTTGGAGTAAAAACAGCTCTATAAGTCACTCTGAAGACGTACACTAAAAAAAGTATACAGTTTGTGTCCAGAAAATATTCTATTGATGAATTTGAGTGGTCTTTATATAACACAAAACAAAATATATTTAAACTTCTCTTATTAGAGTACCATTGAGGCTAGGGAATGTCCTTATGGAAGATTTTAAAGGAATACAGAGTCTGATCAAATCCCACTGAGCTGTAAAGATTGGCTTCTGTAGTTTTGAATTTATTCTTGAAGTGGAACTTCTCATGTAGGACACTTCAAGAATTTTGGCACAAGCAAACTCAAGAAGAGTGACAGCCCCATGGAGATATTTCTTAAATATAGAATCACAGAATCACCATATGTGAGCAAAATCAAGCTTATTACCTAGAATATACAAAGGATGTTCTTAATGTTTGTTTAATGACCCCAGAAGAAGTCAGGAGTCACAGGATTCAGAAGGAGCATAGCTGAATATTTGGAACAGGATTATTGCACCCCTCATGATTGTCTAAAATTTAAAATAATCAGCTGATTTCTCTGCTGGATCAAAGTGATTAATTCCAGGTCTGTAAAGCCAGGAGCTCATTTCACTCTCATCTCAGGCTTGATTCCTAAGGGAGGCTGTATTCACTAATTAAAAATTCCCTGCATGAAATTCCTTCCTGTGCCATAAGCAAATTGTATTTCTCCAAATTGAGCTTTTCCTTTGAAATAAGACAAGGCTTGCTGGGTTTCTTGGAGGAGGATAGCCTCTCTAATCTCAGAAAAACTCCAGTGATGGAGGTGTCTAGCCAAATAGCTGGCTTCAGGCTATATGTTGTATTTGTGAGGGTGCAGCTCACCACCCTCGAGTACTCAGCCTTATTAAAGCTGTGTAATGAGTATTGACTAGCCATTGTCTGAAGTACATTGAAAGTAGCAGGGACTATGTAAATTTTAGCTTAGTTTATATACACATTAATAAGGAATCCCCACTAGCCATTTGAGCCCTTTCCCCCCACACACCTCTCCTTTAAAATATGCTCCTTCAACATAAGAGTTAGTTAACTTCATGTTGAATGTACTTGAAAATTCAATTCCTGGAACATTTTGCTCTTCAAAAGAGAGCGCTATCCATCTGTGCCTTCAATTCATCACAGAATGTCAGATATCAGATAAGAGCAAGAGACTGATGAGTGTTCATCCCAGCCTGACAGGGTAGGTCAATGTCAGGGAAATCTTTTTCCCCTCCTCTCCCTCTTCTTCTCCCTTTCCCTCTCCCTCTTCTCTCTCCTCTCCTTCTTCTCTCCATCTTTCTACAACCCATTTGCCAGTATTTACCTCAGAAAATAATTTCTCTGGGGGCTCAGTTGGCTTAAAGCAATATTTAATTGGGGAATTTAGCTTTAATTGTTTTCTGATGCTCTCTCCATTTTATGCAGTATTTTGTAATAGGGCAGTGTCACAAGCTTTCCTCATATAGATCTCCGCAGAGAGGTAATCCCTCCCCTGGCACAGTCTATATCTAAGGAAGAGAGATTTAGGGGAGCAGGAGCAGAAGATAGGGTCTCTTTATGATCATGCAGGTCAGTAGCAGGGTGGAGGACAGGACCTGATTTCCTGTCCATGTGATTGTGCTGCCTCGCCAGACAGTGCTTTACTGTCCTCCCAGATCTGCAGCAAACTGGACCTTAAGAGAGCAGAATTTTAGCCAGGACCAGCTGCCCTCAAGATTTGCATACCTGCTGTTATAATATCTACCTGCTTATTCATGCATGTGCTGATTTTACACATCCCAATTACCATTAACTAAGCAGGAACTTAGGCAGGGTGCAAAACAGATGTCAGTGTCTCATCAGTGACAAGGTGGCCAGCACATACAGTTAAATGGGCTGCCAGAGTGAAGACAAGCTTAAAGTTTGATTAGTAATCCCTTTTCCTGCTAGTTCTACATTTTACCTTCTCTTTGCTCCGTCTGCTAGATTTACAAGCTTGACTTGCTTTACCACACGTTTTCCTGCTAAGAATTTAGGTTTTTTGCTCTCATGTGTTTCAAAGCAGAAATGAAAATCATTTAAGAGCTCTCTGAACAGCAGTGGCCTGAAGTAAATTACTTTTTTTGCAACTTTACAACCTTAACTGAGCCCCTAGGTATAGCTATATACTGTAACTGTAACTATTGTAACTATTTAATCAATAACCTGTGGTTTGAACTTCCTGAAAAATCTGTTTCAAGTGTTAAATAGTTAAATGTTTCCTGCTTCTAGCATTAACTTTATCCATGCAACTGAGCTGATTAGCAGAGATGCATGATTTATATGGGTAAGGGACGTTAAAAAAGGCATCATGTTCTACTGTCCGTACCAAGAAGCACCAAAAAAAAAAAAATGAGAGACTGAAAACCAAATAGACAAAACCTTAAAAAAAAACCCAAACCAAAACCAACAACAAGGAGGGAGAAAGGAAAAGACAGAGAAAAGAGGAAAAGAAATAATGTTTAGTCAGAGATGGGACAAGCTAGAGGTAGTAAAAATGAGAAGAGATGGAAAATAAAAGCTAATAATGAGGCAAAGAAAGGGAGCAGGGTCTTCAGTGGTGGAAAATAGACCTCATGCCCTTGTCACCCAAACACAATTGTCAAAAAATGTAATCAGACAGGAAAAGTATTGGTACTTTCTGTCACTATAAGTACAGCAGGAAACCTATAGTGCATCATTGAAAGGTCAAAGGCACCACATCAGAACTTGATGTGTTCATTGTCTCTCCTTCTTCCACTGTGAACTTCTGCAAAGAGTTTGGTTGTTCTTTTCACTCTCCCATCAGGGAGTTGCAGGCAGTGGTAAGGTCTCCCTTGAGCCTTCTTGTCTCCAGGCTGGACAGACTCAACTCCCTGCGCAATCCCCATAGGCTGTGTTCACCAGCCCCCTGGACAGCTTGGTGATAATTTTCTGGACTTGCTCAAGTCTCTCAACCCACCAGGTTCCCCAAGTCTTCTCAGAAGCCACCTCCTGTCCAGACACTGTGAGCCTGTGCTGCTGCATCCGGTTATCTCACCCAGCACAGGTATTTGCATTCCCTTTCCTTACATCTCTGGAGACTGCACCCAGATCATTTTATCCAGCCTGTCCAGGTCTGTCTGAATGGCAGCTCTGCTCTCCAGCGTGTTAACCACTTCCTGCATTTCAGTATAATTTGAAAAGTTCTGTATGTGCAATGTTACCTATAAAAAAAAAAAAAGGAATAATTTTACTTAAATATATTCATGGGATTGTTATAAACCTGAGTATAATTTGTTAGGCAAAATTTGTGGAAGCATTCATAGCAACTGAAAATAAAAATATCCCGAACTTAATATACCATTCCTATTCATCAGTAGACTACATGACAGGCCTGGGTTTTTTTTGTGGGATTGAATGTAATTAAAATTATGATTTGGCAACTCACCAAGAAATTTATAATTTAAAATCAATGTTCCTCACCCGTGGGTTAAGCACATGCTTGTGAAAGGTGGTTTCAACAGGCACACAATGCTTTATTTCAGAATATGAAATATGTAAGAGCTAAATAAAATTTGTAACCTAACACTTTTATGTTGTCTTTTATCCAGACTATTGATCCATTTTGTAATTATTAAACTGAACTGCAGGCTGTGTCCAGAGTATAACTTCATTTAACACAGAGATGAAACATGTTTTCTATTAGCGGGATGCAGCAATTCTGCACATCAGTGCTAGGACACGGGAGGAAGAAATGAGCAGATACTGATGAGGAGGTTCAGTGGATGAAAAAGAACAGCCTGGGCTAAAATGTAATCACAGCAATTGATAAATAGGTCCTTTCAAAACCACCCAGCTTTAGCTGTGCAGCTTGGCTAGAAATAGTCATAACTGAGCTTTTAATGCATTTTCCTAGTTATTGGAATTTCTTGTGAGATTTACCTTGTTTTGGAAAATTCCTCATGCTGCAAAATGAACCATTTTGAGCACAGAGCATGAAAGCCCATTGTAATACAGGAAAGCAAGAGTACAAACCCTTAGGTGCTATCTCGGTTCTTTAGAAAGCTGTGTGAAACCACTATCACACATGGCAAGGGCAATCATCAAGATGTTCATGGGGCAAGTAAAAGAAACACTTGGAAATAAATGATATTATTCTTTATCATTTATTAAATTGAATGCATGTTTTTGGGTAGAAAAGGAGGCAATCCTGATGATTCTGCAATATTTACAATATTTACTCCACCTCTCCCATAAAAACCTGAAATATATCCACTTCATTACAGCAGACAAAAAATTTTAAATCAAATGTGAAAATTGATACGGTGAAGCTGCACTAAGCTATAATGGAGTTCTCCTACTGAAACAGCTTCTATTATTTTGATTATGTCTGTTACTTTTCATTTTCTGAGCAAAATAAACCTTGTTAGGCTCCCCTTCCTCCCCCAGCTTTGCCCTTTCTTTCTGGCTGAAGCAGCCAGTAGACATTAAAGACCAACCACATAGTCAAACCTTCTTTCAACTTCTGTTAACAGGGGTATTAAAAAGGCCTTCCTAAATATCAGCTGAAAACCACTAGGTAATAAACTCCCTACTTAAAAGGTGGCTAGGTGTAAATTCCACACGTAGGCCTTTTCATCTGGGAAGCCAGTTGCTTAGAGATCAGATGTTTTAAATGAATTGCGGAGCTGATGTCACTTGTCAGTCGATGGAGACTGCCACTATTTGGAGGATCAAATACTTACATTTAAGGATGTAAAATCACATAGATAGGTCCTGATCCTACCAGAGCAATGCCAGAGAGGTGCTTGTCACTATACAAAGCCCTCATGAGATCAGTGTTACTTACTTGACTGTCTTTTCTCCATGAGCAGGCTCCTAGTTTGGTGTTTTGGACTTGGGCCCTTGAGAACATTAAAACTTTTAAACATTTTTGGCAGGAATTTTTAGCAGCACTAGAACTAGCCTATTTCTGGTCTTACTACAAATGAGTAACAATGTTTGCTCTTGTACTAGCCACAGATTTGTTTGGCCAAAGGCAGTAATAACAATTAGACATCTAATTTACACATGGTTTTTATGGATTATAGTAAGGGTTGTGGCCTCCTTTTCATAGGGCTGGACTCAGGATCAGTCATGGTTCTCTTACTGCCGCCTTTCCCTCTGGGAGTTGTAGCTGGCTGTTCATCAATGTTCTTTAGCATATTGACCTCAAGAAAAGAAAAAAAATAAAAAAGGAAAAGAGAAAGAAAAAGAGAAAGGAAAAGAAAAGGAAAGGAAAAAGAAAAGGAAAAGAAAAAGGAGAAAAAGTATGTATTTGTTGACCAGCTTGCTTACCTAGAAATCTTATCTATTTCAATAGAGGTTGGACCCAGATTAAATCATCTTCCACAAGTTAAAAAACAAGCTGCAAAATCTACACATTTAAAAATAAATGCATCTGTCAAAGTTGAGGGAAAGCCTTAAGAAGGAGAGAAGCATCGTCTGGTGGCTTGTGTGACTCTGGATAACAGATGTGGTGGATCCTTCCCTTCCTTTATTGCCAACTTGGGTGTAAACTGAGGTGTTCAACACTATTTTTCGGAAGTGTTGAACAGCTGCTGCATCTGCTGGAGTTAGTGAGACCTGCAGCTGCTTGGCTCATGTTTTATATACGGGGGATTGACTCCTCATCTGCGCCTCTATAAAGCCGGATGGCGACAGCCGCCTCCTCAGCAAGTGGGCAGAGTAGCAGCTAATACTTGGGAAACGTCTTATTAAATGAGAGGTGAAGCAACTTTAAAAGCTTTTGAGAGATAGATGTTTTTTTCATGGTACAAACTGCAAGATAAGGCTTTATCATCTAAGTGCTCTACAAGGATGTTAGTATGGTCTACTTCTTGTCAATAAGACTAGACTTCCATCCTAATTGTAAAGGAAGCTCACTGTTATGGGAGTAGTGTTGTTGAAAGACATTTATCCGTGTTTACTCAGTTTCGGCCTCTGCATTCTTCCCATCCAATATGATTTTTTACTTTTGTCACAAGTCTGTTTCTCCTACCAAACTCGCAGCTTGGTGGAAACATACCCTAAGTTAAATAAAGTAGATCAGTCTTTAAATAACTTCACACCAAAACAAATATTTATCTACTATACTCAAGGATGACAGTGATTATCTGCACAGCTTACTGCAAATTTAAAACCTGAATCAGACACATATGGAAGCTCTAAAAGTTTTCTATTCCATGTATCTTTGTTTGTGAACAGAAAGGTTTTTGTTCCTCCCATGTTTCTCCTCCTTCTTTCAATGAATTCAGAAATATGAGCAGGGAAGCTTTCATTTTAAAAGAGATGAAGATTGAGATGTTAGCCTTTACAGTGCAGGATAAATTACTGACAGAAAAACCAAACCTATCAGTCAAGCAGAAAATGCATCATCAATTGTTAAGTGTCAGTTTGTATTTCATTGTTGTTAACCTTATATCTCACTAACCTTCAATGTTCTGACATTACTGCCTGACAAAAAGGGAATTCCTAAAAATTGTGAGAGGTAGAATGAAATAAAAATTTCATATGAGATAAAGATTGATTTTCCCCACAGATTTACTTTCTAGGAAGGTACCAACTGAAATATTAGACTTTCTTAGCTCTTTAATGAGAGTGCATCAAATAGTCATAGCGTATAGATAAATAAACCTGGTTTTCAGCCTGTAGCTGTGCCTTGCTCTGTATGGTGCTTTTTAAAGCCCTGTTATAAAACAACACTGTGACCTGTTCTGCTGGTAATTTCTGCCTGTTACGTTGTTCTACTTCGTGAGATAATTTCCTAAATGAGGATTTTTGTACTTACGGGTGGAAATGTAGTGCTATCCAAAACTACATACCATGAGACGCTGTTGGCTTACATAGGCTATGTACAGGGATCATTGGAGAGAGACATCACATAGGCTACGGATCATACAGGGGCTGTGGAGAGAGATCACATGGCTTCCTGATTTGGCCAAAACTGAGACACACATGAATGTGAGTACATTTGGAGAACACAGGGACTGTGGGTAGACATGGGTGGCTGTTTTTCAAAACTGAACCTTTGGCTGCATTTATAGCAGTAGAGAAACAGGGCCACAGCTCCTTCCTTCTTTGGCTCCGAAGATGTGTTAAGGCACAACTTGCTTTCATATAGGTAAAACCTTTCCTCACTCCTGTGCCTCTGATGGCATCCCCTGAATCACAGTCAGGCAATGTTTGGGGTATAACTAGGTGAGTCCAAGCTCAAATAGCACCAGGGAATGTGATAGTAATAAACAAGGATGCACAGATGCAAAACGGTATTCAAGTATGAGCATTAACCTCTTATCTCTTAACACAGAAAAGCCTGTAAATTTTTCTTGTCTGTGAAACAGTTTAGAAGAGCATAAGCTTATAAGATACAGTGATTTTTCATGCAAGCAGAGCAGTTGTCCACATACTGTAATATCCTGCCATGGTTACTCTAAACATTTACCCAGAAGATTTAAGAAAAGATGTAGCTATTGCTATAATTTGCATTCCTCTTCCCTGTGCAATCTCATCTGAATCCCTATATGCTAGAATACAAAGATGAAATCAGTGTTCACCCATCCTCTACAGCAACAGGAGCTTGGACATGCACAAAATCTTTTCCCCCTCAGTGTGTGAGCAACACTTTCTATGATTTACCCATAAAATAGGAGTATAAATAAACCGGCAACATGCATTGTTTCTAGTCAGCAAACAAATAACTTGTTGAGATTTTTGCTTCTAAATTTGACTGCATATAATTAACATATAATTCCATAATCAAAACTGCTGACCAGAGCAGTTTATATATATACATATATGTTCAATGTGTGTGGCTTTAAATATATTTATATAGATTCATATATTTACATGTATATATATACATACATACACATGCCTATATTTGCAAGCTCTTTTTTCTTGGCATACTCTGGCAGAAGTTCCTCCTCTTCCACCTCCCACTCCTGTTTTTTTATATTTGTAAATTTCTAATTGTGTTTACCAAAAAGAGAAAGACATAAAGTAAAAGCAGGGACATGCAAATGGAAAAGGCACCATAGACACAAATACAGGGAGGAAAAGGGACAAAGAGTGAGAAAGAGATCTTAAGTGAGATAAAAATGAATCCCCTGTTCATGCCAAATTAGGCCTCGTGCCTAACTTCTGGCCTTGTGACCATTGTCTTGGTGCTCAATGAAACACACCAGTTCACTGAAGTCATGGAAAATACCTGTCATTCATCTTGTGTTAATTTTAATTTGTAGCAGGCATTTGTGATTCCTATGACTGTTTCAGCTCATTTTCCTTAAATGAGTAAAGCAGAGCTCAGAATATGGCAGGGCAACCATAAAACCCCAACACAATCCTGACTGTGGAAAGCTGTGCCCCAAGTTTCTGCACAGAATCACAGAATTAATTACATTGGAAAAGACCTTTAAGATCATCAAATCCAACCTTTATCCCAGAAGTGCTAACACTAGAGATGTCTAGATGTCATCATAGTCGAACTTTCCAGCATTTTGATTCCAAACCCATCGAAGCTCACAAAAACATTCATAATGATTATGGTGAGTATTGGATTGCTGTGTTTTTCTCTGTTGCTGAGGTGAGGATTTCACAGTTAGAAAGAAATGTATTCTAGAATGGCACAGCTGAAGCATTCCCCCCCCCTTTTCAGAGTGGATTATGGTGGACACAGATTGCTACACAGAAGAAATCTCTAAAGTAAATCCTACTTTTCTTTTTCCCCTTCTTTTCATTATATACAATTTTTTGCTTTTTTTATGGGCAGAAACAAAGTCACGTCTGGCAGCTGAGCTGCTCAGTATAGCTGCAGAACTCAGTAGTTTTGGACAGTTTTCCTGGCTCTCTTAATGATTTGCTCTGTGATTTTGGGCAAATTACTCCTTGCCTCTGCTTATCCATTTCCCCAGAGTAATAATAGCAGTAATTTATCATCACTGTAAGCTATTCTGAAGCCTAGGTATGAAAAGTGCTCATAATTAATGCTATTAATTTATAGGATATAAGTTTTCACTGAACTGCCTAATGTATAACTTCACTGTTGAGTTGAGTCAGGGCTGGGAAAAGGTTCGTTCGACAGAAGAATGGATACCTAGAGATAGAAAACTTTACAGAAGTAGCTTCTAGTCTTCTCTTACACACAGGTAATCTGTATATTTCTTTGGATGACATTTCTATGTAAAATATTTACCTAAGCCCAAAGTTGATACACTTTGCATTTTATTTAATAGACTTCTTTACATGATTACATTTGCCTAAATGTGACTTTGACTTTGTTTACAATTACAGATTTCTTTTTTGATTTCCCAGTCATGATTTAAAATAGCAAAGGAATCTACAAGCTACAGGGGAATGCATTGCTGTTCTTTTTTCCTTTCTGCTGCTGAAAATCAAAGTGATCTGGAGAGAAGCTGCAACCTCATGAGAAGAGAACTCTGAGAGGTGTAACACAGACAAATCCAAACAAACCATCTTTGACTTTCATTATTAAGCTGCAGATAATGAGTGACTACTTCAGCAGCAGTGAGCAAAATCAGATCACCCCTGCTGTAGTGCCATCGCATTTAGTTACACAGAAATCAGGGCTCAATGGCTTAAATTCAGAGTTTGTGTTAGCAGCCATTAAATTCCGTGTCTGTAAAGTGTTTGTAAAATGGTCAATTTTCTTTTTTCTCTCTTACCACTTATCCCCCCAGTGCAATGCTAAATGTAGATGTGCAGCCTTAATTGATTTAGTTGCAAGAAGATAATCTTTTTTTTCTCCTTTCTTGCTGTTTGCTGTTAGCTTAAAGGCTTTTTAGCTGAAGGTTGACAATTATCACTGAGAAGAAACTAGCACATCAGGAGTTCATTTTCCATCTTAGCACTTGTGGTGCTCCTTTGAACTCCTCTCACCAAACCCGCGTTCCCACTCTGTCACTTTCCTCCCTCTATCATAAAAAGGTCCCGGCAGCCAGCAGCTCCAGCCTTTGCTGGCAGGCAGAGGGCATTGCTTCTCCTGAGTGCTCCTCCATCATGGACAAACTGCATGAGACATTGATAAACATGGAAGATGCTTTGGGTTCAGAACACTCTGTTCGCTTATCGTCCTGGGACTGGAAAAGCACCACTGGGTCTTTCGAGCTGCACCCCGTCTCATCTCCACACAGCTTATCCCCAACACCCTCCTTTGAATCCTACTCCTCATCCCCTTGCCCAGCAGCAGTGGAGACCCCCTACAGCAGCAGCAGTGGCAGCCTGGTGGGCTACAGCCTGGTGGACTTTCCTCCTGCTTACCTGCCCAGCCCCGGGCAGGCTCGGCTCCCCAAGGGCACCAAGGTGCGGATGTCTGCCCAGCGCAGGAGAAAAGCCAGCGAAAGGGAGAAGCTGCGGATGAGGACCCTGGCCGATGCACTCCACACACTGCGCAACTACCTGCCCCCGGTCTACAGCCAGAGAGGACAGCCCCTCACCAAGATACAAACCCTGAAGTACACCATCAAGTACATCAGCGAACTGACAGAGCTCCTCAACAGCGTCAAGCGGGTGTAGACCCCACCTGGAACACCCGCCCCGGCACGCTCACAGTCTTTACAAACAAAAAAACAGCAAAATTTTTTCCTTGCCAGAGCATGGGTCATGAGAGGACGACAGAACAAGGGAGGGAGAGAGAGGGCCACTGCTGTACATATGATGTGATGATGGAAGGTGATGTAGGATTGCCTAAAAACCTAAGCTCCAGCTTGCTGAAACACAAGTCTTTCTTTTTGCTTTTTTATGCCTCTATTTTTTTGCTAATAATAAGCTTCTGATAAATATTAAACCTATTCTGATACAAAAGTGAATTAAGAAAAGCCAACTGATCTTCCTCGGATTTACCTATTGCTGTTCTGACGGATCTTCTGGTTATTAAGGACAATAGTAAATCCCTAGGTTTTAAACTGAATTTTAACAAAGGAAATGACAATGCTATAAGGATACTATGTGTAATGATTTGTACGCACTTTAATACTAGGATGAGGAAGAACATGTATGGTTAATTCAAGTACTGTCTATTTATCCATGTTTACACTGTACCTAAAAAATCAAGAAACTAAGTAATAATGAGAATACCTCTGCTCACAAACAAATAAACACCAGTGACATAGCCTGTATCTTGTATATCTGATTGATAGATAAGTAATCTAGCAATTACTGCTATATATTGAAAATGAAATATAAGCAAACTGACATTTTGTATAGATAAATTGCTGTTATAATCTTCTCTTTATTAATATATACAGCAACATGTTTCTGTATTTAATGTATAAAACCTCCTGGCCTCAATGCCTGATAAACTGTGGAAGACGTTTCTACATCAAATTGCTAGAACAAATAAGGTTAGGCTGAATTATCTTCCTGCTCTTCCTTCTCTCTGACATGAAATAAATTGATTCAGGTATCAGAAAGATGTGAAATCTTACCTTCAAGGTGTACTGAAACCTAGGAGGGCTCTAATGACCATAATGTCTCCTTATTAAAAGCTGTCACATCAGCCTTTTCCTAAAGCTAGTAACAGTCCTGAAATGCATGAACCAAAACCAAACTAATGGGGACATAGTCTTAGTCCTTGATTACTTTGACTTCTGACAGACATCACAGAGGTCTTGCCACACCACCAAGAAATAGGGATTGTTTTGTAAATCCCATTGCAAACTGATTCATCAGATTTGTCTGTGCTGAGGCCAGGAATGCACAGAGAGGAGCAAATCCCAGGGCTGAGTTGTGTGGAGCTAATTAAGACAGATTAACCTTTTCTCCAAGGGGAGATGTAAGGCACAGCGAGAGCAGGCACCAGGAGGCTTGTCTCACTGGGACAGACAGATCAGCATATCTCTGTGGGACAGATGGCTTAGGTTTTAGGTTTGCAGATACACCCTGAAGCAGAGCACTGTAAAGTCACAACTTTATGGTATCCTTCTCTTTTTCTCTTTCCATCTTTCTGTTTGTTGGGAAGCAAATACAATTATCTTTGACCATTTTTTAGTCCAAGGCTCAGCCTAAGCTGACTCTGTGCTCTTCTCACATGGTACATGCATATTTGCAGCAAACAGCGTGAAATCCATCAGTGTCTCAAAAAGCAGCTACATTCCAATTTATGCAGGTAGCACTGTCCCTCAAGATGTAGCCACATTTAAGCATATCCCATATGCTTCTCTTTTGTTTTAACCCATGTTAGATTTCTCACAATCTTTTGGATTTTAGCAAGAATATATGGAGAATAATTTCTTAAGCTGTGTTGGATTTGCATGGCAAGGTTTTGGTAGCGGGGGGACTGCAGGGGTAGATTTTATAAGAAGAGGCCAGAAGCTTACCCTGTGTCTGATAGAGTTAGTGCCGGCTGGCTCCAAGATGTACCCACCACTGGCCAAGGACGAGCCCATCAGTGATGGTGGCAGCACCTCTGGGATAACATAATTAAGAAGGAAGTTACTTCTCAGGAGCAAGTGCAGCTGGAGAGAGGAATGAGAATGTGTGAGAGAAACAGCTCTGCAAACAGCCAGGTCAATGAGGAAGGAGGGGAGGAGATGCTCCAGGAGCCAGAGCAGAGATTCCCATAGAGTCTGTTGTGCGGACAATGGTGAGGCAGCTGTGCCCATGCAGACCGTGGAGGTGGACAGGCTGGAGCAGCCTGTCCCTGAAGGACTGCACCCTGAGGACTGGACCCACACTGGAACAGCTAATTAAGAACCCCAGCCTGTGAGAAAGTCTCACTCTGGAGAAGTTCTTGAAGGACTGTCCTCAAGCTGGAACAAGGGAAAAGTGTGAGGAGACCTCCTCACCTGAGGAGGAAGGAGCAGCAGAGAAAATGTGTGATGAACTGACTGCAACTCCCCTGTTGCTGGTGCCCCTGTGCTGCCGGGGCCGAGAGAAAGAATTTGGAAGTGAAGTTGTGCCCAGGAAGAAGGGAGGGGTGAGGAGGAAGGATTATTAAGATTTAGTTTGTATTTGTAATTACCCTATTCTGGTTTGATTAGCAATCAATTAAACTAATTTCCCCAAGGTGAGTCTGTTTTGCCCACGACAGCAATTGGTGAGTGGTCTCTCCCTGTCCTTACTTTGATCCAAGAGCCTTTCCTTCCATTCTCTTTTCCCTGTTCAGCTGAAGAGAGGTGCGATAGAGAAGCTTTGGTGGACACCTGGCATCCAGCTGAGGTCAACCCACTGAAAAAGCCCTTTACAATCATCAACCAAGAGAAAACTTTATGCACATGCGAGATGGCAGCACTAATATCAGCATAGCATCCCTCAGTATAAACCTGTGAAGCTGCCCCAGATTTAACCAGATGAGAAGCCACACAGACAGGGTCAGTCTAGATTATATTTTGCAAGGGAATGAAATTGCATGTTGCCCATGCAATCCCATGTGGGATCTTGCCTAACTTAGAGCTTGATCCTACAGACTTTCTCAAAGACTCTCATTGCTGCTGACAGCTGTAGCTGGTTACTAGTACTGGCACAGGAAGAAAGCCCAATCATTCTGGCATGTTAAAGACCATCATCATTCACAAGTAGAGTGGGTGTATTGTCTGTGCTTGGGAAGACTTTTTACCTTGTTCCTTAAATATACAACACCTGAAACTATAGGTAATTTGACTATGCTTTTCAGCTCTAGGGAAGCTTATAGGTCCCAGAGCAGAGAAATAGGGAGTTAGAAGGATCCACTTTTATTGCTTGCTTCTCTACAACCCTGACTGGTGATCCAGCGTTGCTGCCTCAGTTTACCCATTTACAAATGAAGCCTCTGATAGCTAATGGCTTCAGAAGGCCACCGCTCATAGACAAAGCTGAGCAATGCTGCATGCAGAAAAAGCACGCCAGGAGGAGGTACTCTGCAGATTTGAGCAGTGGCTCAGGGTCAGCATTTCCCACCACCATGGAGAAAGTGGCAGGTTATGACCCTGAACATGCTTGGGCTATAGCTTGTTAGGTGCCTGTAGAGAGCCTTTGTCTTCCTCCAAGTCCAAGGTGCAGCAACAGCTTCAAGTAACCACAAAGGCAAGGCTTTGCATTTCAGGACACTTCATTGCTTCAACAGCAGTGAACTAGGTCTTGTCTGTGCCTATTCCCTGGCTCCAGAATTCCAGTGGCCACTGCCATACTTTAAATATTTTGAGTTCTAGCACAGCCTGACTACATCTAAGTGGACCTCAGGGAATCATCTGCCCTAAATCACAACTTGTGCTGCAAGAGGACCAAAGCTCTTGTCCAAGATAGAGTCAGCTTACTAGAATACATTGCCTTCTTGCACTAATTTGTCTGATCCTCCCCTTTGGGGGATGTGTCTTTCCATCTGCGTGTGTGTGTGTGATTGAGATGCATGAATAGGAGACAGAGGTAGATTCAGTGTCTGTCTGTGACTGGGAGCTCCTAGGAGCTGCCAGATTTGTTTCTCCCCTCTGAGAAAGAAATTAATTCTTGCTCTAGTTGACACAGAATATCTCTATACCCCCCTCCTTTTGTATCCAGAAAAAATAGTCTGAATTATTATGTTCATGATAGTACAAGCCCTGCTGCTACTAAATGTTGGATTTTATTCACTTTTCAATAAAATAGAATACAGTCAAGGTTCCTCCTCTTTTCCCTTTCCTTTACCCACAGAATTAATTTAATTGATGTGGAGACCAAGTGCCACATTTAAGGGTACAAGGTTTAGCCTCCAGAACTGTACGTAAAGCTATAATGAATTCCAACAGCAACACCACAATAATCCATAAAACAGAGGCAAAAAAAAGTGGAACCTCAGTCTGAAAAAGTTGTACAAGTTAGAGAAGTAGAGGACATCTTTCACATAAAAGCATCTTCTCTTAATACAACAGGATAAGAACCTGCATAGAAACAAAGCTAAAGTAGCAGCCCAAGTACTGGAAGGCCATGGCTAAGGAATCAAATTAAATTACATTCTGCCTAAGGGACAGAATTGTTTATTGTGCTAAAGAGAGATACAGGAGAGTAAACCAGGGTTAGTCCCCAGTTTACTGAAATAAACTCATCCAGCCCCAAAAGCGCTGTTTTCCAGGTTATCATGTCACTGAAATTCCTTACTAACTTGGAAAGCAGAACGTAAGTACTAAAAGAGCAGCCGCCACCACGAAATACAGTTTCCCTACTCTGTTCTGTTTTCTCATACAAGAAATTTCATTATTGATACTAGTCAAAGCTGAAAGAGGTGGCAGAAAATGCTCAAATGTTAAACAGAAGAGGGATGAAGAGCATTGTAAAACCTTCTGCAGAAATTAATTGAAAAGGATTTCAAAATCTCAGTAAAAGCTTCCAGATACAATTGTATTGAACTACTAGTGCTTCACGCTGTTTAATGGTGAAATGATTACACCATTCTGCAGGTCCCATTCAGCTGCTGCAATCTCCAGCTAGATATTTTGCCTTTGAAGCAGAGGTGCTCCCAGGTATATACCCTCTCCCTGCAACATGAGCAACATGCTTCAGACTGAGCCGGAGAGAAATCAGCCCAGGCTGTGCTGTGCACAGATCCTGCCCAAAGACACTGGATAGCAGGGCAGTGAAGCAGGCTAAAGGCAAGGCAAAGGATGAGCAAGGAACATCAGCTCATAGGTGAGACGGCTGCACCACACCAATTGCTTTCTTAAGAAGTTCTTCATTTTCAGAGCTGCACCCTTGCCCCCACTCCAGGTGAGTTGCTGAGAGGGAACCAACTGGGATCACAGAGATAGTTGCAGAAACCAGAGAAAAGAGGAACTTCTGCCCCACAACCATCCCAAACCTTATATTGAAGAAGAATAAGGCAGGGCAGAGCAGGTGGTTACATATAACAGATTTTACACAAGTTAACTCCTTTGATGCCTTCAGCCAGGCAGTTGGTGCTGCTAGAGAGAGGAATTGTTGCTACCGACAGTATAAGAATAGGCTCTGGGTTTCTCATACCTCAGAGTCCACACGCTGCTCTGATGCAGCTGGGAGTATGTGATGGTGCTTTATTTAGGAGAAAGCACACCAATGGGAAGGAGAAAGCCTATTAAGTAGGGTATTAGCCTAGGATTCAGGAGGTTTGTACAGCTCCACTCTCCAGGGCAGCCTTTTTCTCCTGAAAGCAGGAGAGCGATAACTTCTCTGCCCACTCTATGAAAAGGGCTCAGCAGCGCATTGCCTGCTGGCAGAAATAACACCTAGATAAAACACCCTGAAGATAGCAAGCAGGCCAAATTCCCTCTTGGTGGGAAGGATAAGTACCACAGAGAGAATATTCACTAGTAGTTAAAGAATCACACATGGAAGAGTTTCCTTAGACAAGCCCTGGCTCTGAGGCGGTGAGCTCACCCCCAACAGCAGAGGGGAGCCTAGGGCTGCTCACCACAGCACTTTGAAATTCTATGCTAGGGAGCACCATATAGGTGCCAAGAGGTTTTATGGTTACACATTTGGGCTGCACATAGGTGTGCCTAGGGTGAGGGGGAAGAAAGGCTCCTGGGAAAGGCCTTCAGCCAGTACCTTGGGAGAGCTGTTTAACTGGTATCTGCCACAGCTCCATATTCTCTGAGCCTAGGAATGCCAGGGCTATCCCTCCCAGGTCTACATGGCAGCAGCTAAGAAAGCCCAAAACAACCGCAACAATATGCATACACCTCAGCTTCTAAGGAGCCAGTATCTGACTTACTTTTACTCCCCAAGTTATTTGCCATACAACTACAAATGCTGTTACTGCATTTGACAGATTGAGGAGTCCCAGCACTCCATAGAGTGGCTGGGTTTTCGTGAGATGTAGAAGTTGGGTCCCTCTGAACCCCTTCCCTGAACAAGCCCCTATCTTTGTGCTGCTTCACACAGCAAGATAAGCCCAGGCTTGGTCTCTTACCACTACACTAAATAGTATAATGAGACTGATGCAAGGCATTTCTCTCAAAGCACAGGTCTATCTGGGATTTAGGAAACTAGCAGAAGAAGCAGAATTGCTTGGGAGTGACTAGCTGAAGATTCAAATCTTAACTAGATATGTAGCAGAAGCCAAAACTTGATGGAAGTATTTGGGAAGCTTTGGTTCACTGTGAGAATGTGTTTTCCTCTAGGTAGAATTGCATAGCATTTAGTGAAGACATTAATCTTAAAAACAAAAAGAAAAGCAAAATACCAAGAAAGAAAATTTGGCCAGAAAACATAAGTGTCAGTTTTATTAATTTTCCAGTATTAGTAGAGAGTTTCATGCTGCTGCTTTATATCACCAAAGCAGTAAGGTTTTCAAACACTAGCCATATCATTGAATATAGACTATAATAAAAATGAGAACTCTGCATTTCTTGCAGTAACCACATAATAAGGCTACTTGTAGCACCAACTTATTTCCATTTCAAATAAACGGTGGTAAATGTCTGCAGTACACTTCTGCTATTGTTCCTATTTTCCTACACAAACAAATCATACCAGACTTCCCTCAGACTTTCATCATTCACCTGTTGGAATTGCAGAAGACATTAAGCATAAACAAAGAAGATTGATTTGCTTTCAACTTGTGTTAACAGGGATATAAAATAACATCCCAAATACCAGGGGAATAGCATGTGGCCATAAAATATCCACTTAAAAGGCAAAGAGGTGTTGATACAACACTTGAAGAGGATTTTGTCATTTTTTTTTTTTTTTTTTTTACATATATAACCAGGAAGGCAGTTCCTGAATTTAAGTATAAACAAACACCTCTGAGGTGGAGAAACCATTACTGTCACATCCTTAAAAGATTTTACTGATGTTCAAGTACATATGTCTTGCATACTGTTGGAAAATCTGACAAGAAGCTTTATATAAATCCAAGTTCAACCATGGAGGTAAACCTCCTTGAATTTTCATTTTTCCACATATCAAAAAGGTAAAGGATCATCTTACCATTCTCATACTGAAAAGTGGCACTAAACAGAACTTTAAGAAGAGCTGAAGAGTAGACCCACAGTTTACCTGGGCATCATTTCACTTTTCAACAACTCTTAAAACCCCCAATCAACAGATAAAGAACCTCAAGATACTGACTAATCTTTCAATAGGAAATAAAGGTGTCTTAGATGAGATTGTAAGTACCAGTTTCCCATTCTTAAGTGATGTTGTCCTCTAGTCTTGGTTGGAAAACATGAATTGGAAACCCAGGAAGCCAGAATTGAGACTGTTAACAGTACTGAAATAGACTGCCCAGCCTCATGCTTGGATCTCAACAGCAGTCCCTAATGTCTAATGCCCTAATGTAGTCCTAAACTACATTTTCCTCCTATTCATCTGTAAGAGGGGAAAAGGCAGCACAGGCTATGCTTTACTGTCACAGCAGATGACAATTGCTACTTGCCCATCTGGAGAAAACACTGTGTAACAGTATCATTTCTTGGGAGACAGTAAACATGATGCAAGACAAATGGTAAACTCACCATACCATGTAGAGTGCCCATACTTGTGTTCTCTTAGGTGCAAAACCGTGGCAGCATATTATATGTGTTCTTGGATTTACCAAAAGATTGCTTCTGCAGACTGAGGGATCGTAAGTACTTGACCCACAGGGTCAATGTGGGGGAAAGCACTAAGCACAAATCACTAACATGTTAAGTCTGCTGTCAGGCTTACATTCTGCATTTCCCTTTTATTCCCATGCTAGCATATTTATATCTCATTCCCCAATATCTGCATGGCTTTAGTTTTCACCTACCACTGGAATAACAAAATATGATTCCTTTAGCATGGTAGCCTCCTCTATTGGAAAAGAGATTTGATACACAGCCAGTGACTTAGAGTCATAGAATAGTTAGGGTTGGAAAGAACCTTAAGATCATCTAGTTCCAACCCACCTGCCAAGGGCAGAGACACCTCACACTAAACCATGCCACCCAAGGCTCTGTCCAACCCAGCCTCGAACACCATCAGTGACAGAGCATTCACAGCTTCCCTGGTCAACCCATTCCAGCACCTCACCACCCTCACAGTAAAGAACTTCTTCCTCATATACAATCTAAACTTCTCCTGTTTAAGTTTGAACCCATTACCCCTTGTCCTATCACTACAGTCCCTAATGAAGAGTCCCT
>JARCZZ010037620.1:0-21631 GCA_030323915.1 Brotogeris chrysoptera | reverse complement strand
GTTAAACTTCATCAGGTTGGCATCAGCCCACCTCACAAGCATGTCAAGGTCTCTCTGGATGGCATTCCTTCCCTCCAACTTATCAACCAAACCACACAGCTTGGTGTCATCAGCAAACCTGCTGAGGGCACACTCTATCCCACTGTCTTGATGTATTCCTCATCATGAAGCCCACACAGATTTTCCCAGAAATAAGGCATCTGCTACAGATATGCTTAGCAGGCAACGAGAACACAGACAAGACTTACTAATGTGAGCTTGTAATTATAGCTTATATCTCTGTACAGGTAATGTTGCAAAAGAACTACAATCTTCTTAGACACGGTACTTCTTCAAAGTGCAAATAGATTGACAAAATAATTTCTTGCTCAAGTTAGCCTTCACAGAAATTCTATTTAATATAAAGTTAAAAAGCAGACATCCATTATTGCATCTTTAGCCCTAAGAGGTAGTGATTCATGCTAAGCAATAGCTTCCCTTAGAACAGGAAAATACAATATTGAATCTGAACTGTTTTCACATCAATGTTCAGATGCAAAAAAAGTAACCGAGAAATTTTCCTCCCACGAAAAAAACCAACCCAAACCAAACCCCAAAAAAACCCTCACACCAACACAGGATAATCTGACTGGAGATCCTGAGCATCATGTTTTCTAGGAAGCAAGAATCTTTAACACTTTGTGGATAGAGTCCATGTATTATCATTACTATTACAAGTCTTCACTATAAGGATTTTTTATTTTTTAGTTCAGGCTGACAAATTACTTGCCTATGCAGTTGCTGATGCTACCTGTGAGCATTTTCTCCCCGCCTAGGGAAGGCAACTTTACATTGCAGAGCCACAGCACTCCTGCGAGATCCACAGTTTACAGTTTCTGTCAATAACTGCTACAGGATCACATATGCTCAGCCCCAACTTTCTTCATAACACACTTATTGACATGAAGCTCCCTGCAATCCTCTGCTCATACTGAAGCTTTAAAAAAATCTCATTACTGTTGACTTCCTACCTGTTACCACCTTTCTCCCCCTATCCCAAACCAGATGCTTCCAACTGCAAACTGATTAGACAAGTTCTAGACAAGTTAGCTGAGCAGGCTAGGTCAGATGCAAGTCACAAAAGACTGACAAAAGAGATTGACACTGTAGAGGAGCACAAGAGAGCAAGACAAAGTTAAAGACAAAAGATATCCATACTGGTTAGCTGGCCCTTTCCTGAGTAAAGGGTATCAATATATTTTCCTAGTAGATACTTTCAAGATGTCTTTACTTTTAAGCCTGGGCAGGCTATGCATGCTTAGGCCACCTAGCTGCAGCTTCATAAAAGCAAACAGCTCTTGTTGAGTCTCTGTCAGAAGTCAGTGTCTTCACCTGCAGGGAGAAGGGAGGCACACAGAGCTATGTTATGTTACAAGAGCAGATACTTGACATTTCAGCAGTGTAGTTTAAGACTAACACCAACCTCTGCTAATTGTTTTCTTTCCTAATAAGCACTGGTCCAGATGACACTTTTGCACGCTGATGTGGTTCCGCACTGCGGCCTAACAAGATATTTCAGCTTTTAATTTTCTGTAAGGCTCATGCTAGGACTCAGTCATCTGGCAAGGCTCATGATTGCATGTGCCATACTGCTGAGCAAAGACTCAGGGATGAGCAAAGACTCAGGGGTGTCACTTCTTGAGAAGTGCCAATTTTCTTACCAAGTCTGTGTTTCCCGGGATTGCATCTCCTTAGACAAAGAGAGCCTGAAGGCTGCTGCATAGTGCTGCAGATCATCACACTGCAGTGGAAATAAAGCTACAAGGCAAGAATACATTATGTGCACGAGAGTCTTATTTGGCAAACATCTGACACGTATACCGACTGTAAAGGAGTTGAACTGAGCAGTGCTAAGTAGCTAGTCTTTATTTACTACTCTTACAGTACTATGCCTTCAAGGAGGTAGCTAACAGCCACAGAGAGCACCCGCCCAGCTGAGATCTTACACAGCATTTCCTACATGCACCACTCCAGGTCCACATATCAAGACCGCTGACAGCATGTGAAAGAGATGCATTACCTGCTCTTGTAACAGAGTTGTGCCTTGTACAAAGGTGAACATCCTCACTTCAAATCTCTTCAGGTGCTGAGGAAATTTTACTCTGAGGCTATAATTAACTTTGTGGAAGACAGCTTTGTAGGAGTCTTCACTGTTTTCACACCTTTTTGGGAACATGAAAGCAAGCATATTTAATCTAAATCTTCATCACTTGAACCAGATTTTCAAAGAAAGCAAGGAAGCAAAATAGAGGAGCTTCCCTCTTCATTTCCCTCAGGTCACAGGCATAAAGATAGAGCCTCTCCCCTATTTATGATCCCTGCTTTTGGCCACAGTCAGGGTTGCTTCTTGTTCTTCCCATATGGAAGCCTTTAGACCCATTCCTGGGCACCCCAATGATGGCTGCCACCAGAAGGCATAATCTCTGTGCTGATGCCTATATGCACTCTCAGCCTAGCAGCAACTGATCACCAGGATCAAACAATGCATCCAAGGTGACTTCTGTCATCTTTCCCTTTCCCCCCACCTAAGGTAAGGAGCCTTGTGCTGCACAGTTACCAAACACAGGAGGAAAGCCCTCCTTACCCATTTATAAGCATAGGCCACTGTGGAAGACTGCCCTGGCTTTGAGAATTTGTAGCCCAACAGTCATCCAGGTTTAGTTCTAGTCTCACATCTTTAGGCTGGAGCAGTTCAACTTCAAAATACAGTGCCTCCCTCAGGTATTTTACCACAGGATATTCCAGTTCCTGGTAGGGCTCTGTGTAGGATTTCTCTAGAAGAGAGTATTGATGTTAGAGTTGCCTTTTTACAGAGTACGTATTCACAAGCTTTCTGCTTTGCTTTCCACCACCATTTTCTCTGGCACAGTAGCACCAAAATGTGAGACAGCGCATGAATGTCAACAAATGAGGATAGGGTAACAGAAAAACAAGAAACAGCAATGAAAGCAAAGATGTGAACCGCATTCCTTGGCTCTAAGGATCCAGAAATGAGACACTCCTTCTGCAAAAAACCATTGGAATAAGATGCTCATTAAAAACCACCTCTTTGAAGGTATGGAGTGGTGAGGCGAGGGGAGTAGAAATATTCATCAGAGCCACTCCAGTCTTGGTGAGGGTTCGGTTCACACTTCAGCCCATTCTACTAGCATAGTTTCCATTTTACAGCAGTATTGCATGTACTTTCCTTCTCTGACACAATTATTTCAGTGAGTGCTCTCTGCTCATCAACACTTTGGGAGGTGATAGAAGTTCACATTACATCCACTATACAACTTCTAGCATGCCTAGACCAGGCAGGGAAACCACACATCGGTAATACTTAGTCTGTTCCACTACAGGTACTTGGCCATTTATTTTGCATTCTGGAATGAAAAAACCTGTTAGAGGCCTTAAAGAGGTTTCCTTTTAATCCTTGGAGATAGACAAAAAGTCACGTGGATATGGTCATAGGCAGTCTATTCTAGGTAGCCCTGCTTGAGCAGAGTAAATGGACAAAATTTTGAGAACCATTCCAACTTCAACTATTCAGTGATTCTACAGAGTCTAATCATAAATGTTACCTTTAAAAAGCTTCAGTGAAAGAGCAAGAGAGCCAAACCCTGGTTTAATATTGGGTGGTGAGTTCTTCTTAGATTCATATTGGACATCAACAGCCTGCTTGATTGCATACCAGCATACAAATTTCAGCCTGAGGAAAGAAGTTTAACGTGAAAGTTTTAGAAACCAAAATACCTCAGGCAACTTTCTTCTAGGGAATGACACTTACCGGTATACTGGCATATCACTGCCAGGTTTAAAATAGAGTACATCATTTTCATACGTCATAGTTGTGCTATTGAACTGAAAGAAACATCATTACAAACAGGGCAGTTATGTTAGAGTTTACTTCGGTTTTGATACAACATCCACATCCCTTCTCTTGACTTGCAGATTGTACTGAGCAGAGTACACTTAAGAATGGCCAGAAACTGCTGGCTAACAGCCATATGCCTACTGAACTAAAGCTGACAGCTATGACATAGTCAAGAAGAAACAGTTTATTAGCTAACAGTAACTTGTATATGACATAGCACCCAGAAAGGGAGTGCACTGGGCCTAAGAAAAAGCTCAGCTGTTTCCATTGACAGAATCAATGTACAGCACGAGAACATTTGCAGGAGCAAGCTGCAGTTGTGGTGACCTGAACTTGAGCATAACCCTTTATTATTTTGTCTGCTTTCCATCTGTGCAGCACTGAAATGGCAGGAACAGGGCCTACTCTAGTCTTGGGCCAGGTATTCATTAGCAACACCTAGCCAGCTTCTAGAGGTCATATGAATATCTCTCAACAGCATAAACTCACACTCAAGTCCATTACTAAAAACATTTCAGAAGTGACATATGAAGGCTAGTTTCAGAAAACATCTCTGGCCTCAAAAATATATTACTAGCTAAGTAAGAACTCCTGTCTAATTGAATTTAATATCCTCAGAAAAACAGTGTAGATGTAGTAGTTAACAAAGTCAGCTACGATTTCTTGACGTTTATGTTTACCCATGAACCTCTGCCATTCTAGTAATAAACCTACCTCAATGCACAGTAAACTTCACATGACTAAGCCCCTACCTTTCTACTTGTTCCACAAGTGTTAACATTGAACTTGAAGGTTGCAGTCCTCTCTGTCACTAGACTGGGTTTGCACTGTCTGTCCCTTAAAACAAACAGGCTGGTGTCCAGGTCTTCAGCTCCCACCAATTTTACTGCAGTAATAACCACAGTACCATTGGGTAGGCACTCTGAAAGAGAAAAATACATTTTCATACAAATCAGGACTCACGTTCCTATTTTCTATGGCCTAGCACAATAAAGAGGTTCTGCATGGACTTGCTAGCAAGGTTATTGGCACATAAATTTTGAGCAAGACTGCCTTCAACATTAACATCAGATCTTCAGACTAACTACTAGTAGAGTGAGCAGCACAAGTGAAACCAGTGATTTCACTTACCTTTCTCCTCCTAGGAACTCTCAACCCTGTCCCAAAAGGACTTTTCTAGCTGAGATACTCCGTATATTCAATACCCATGAGTAGCTTTAGCACGGTTAATTTATATGCCGATTCTCCCCTCACCCCAACAAAAAACACCCAACTGTTCAACATGCAAACCAACCACAAGAATTTTTTAAAAAGCATAATGACCTTGAAGTTGTGAGGTAAAATAGAGTCTCCCATCTCCTGTACTAGACAGGATAGTCATCCCAACCTGTAATTTGACTTGCTTCTTAGCATACTACTTTATAAGAAATCTGACAGCTAAATAGGGTATCACACATGTACAAACTCTAGAAACACTTCAGACTTCCTGGGTTTGAGCAACTTAGTTACAGCAACTCAAAGAGCACCAACAGCTAATCCCCAACATGTTATTACGTATTAGCTGGGAAGGTGAAAAGCGGCAGGAAACTGAGAATTCCCTCCTATTAGCCAAGGTGATGCCATCCTTCAAGGTTAGGTGGAGTGAAGCCTTTATTTCAGAGGCATGAAAATCCTGGAGATGACAATCACAGGTTAAACAGGATAATAAAACCACATTGTTCAACTAGCATATTCAGAAACTAGGAGAGAATGTTACCACAAGACAAAGATAATGGTGCTTGATTAGTCAAATCCACAGGAGATTATTTTTAATCTAGAAGCTCACACAATGAGCTTTTTTCAGTCATTTCGCAATAGAGTGAAATAGAAACCCCACTGCATGTACAGTTGTCGTCAAAAGATAGCTCAGCCTTAAAATGCTTGAAGAATGTTTGTTTTCCTTGTCTAATTCTGCCAACATTAACCAAGGGAGATTAAAGAGTTCTTCCAAGGGTAGAAGAGTCCTCCATTAACCCTTCAAAGCCTATCTCAAAGGGAAGTTTTATTTCACTTTCAAGGACATACTGTATCACGTTCATATTTCACAGCCAGAATATGCTTTTTAATTGCTATATGCTGGCACTCTTACCTCATAGTTCACGTGGGAAGAAAGGAAAGGGACAGAGATTGCTAAGTGAGTGCCATTTTCTCTCAGGCTGTAGTTGTACTTCTTCACAGACTCTGGGGTCAGATGCTTGTCCGAGATGAAGGGGAGCCAGTTTCGGTCCACATTCCCATGAGTGATAATGAGATGAAGGTTCCTCCCATCACAAAATCCTCTCGCACTGGGTAGTACTGCAATACAGTTAAGAGTCAACCAGCGTGCTATCTGCCATCAGAGTTTAATAGGGCTATTCAGGACTGACAGTATCCCTGGCTGAAATTAGCCCAGTTAATTGCAAAGTTCACAGGCAGGTTGTACCATTTTGCCCAAGTTTCACTAAGTTTACCTGCATCTTTAACAGCTGACACTGTTATGACTGGGACAGTGAAGGTCTCACTTGTCGGATGGATTACAAATGCAAGTGTAACATTCAGGGTGTATGCTCTCACATCTGCTCCCATGTACTAGGAAAATCACATTTAGAAATGAAAATCACCAGATGATATCATCACTTCTATACCATAGTACACTGCAGTGTCCTAGTACATACCTCTTTCTTAATGCTTGGTGCATCAAGTGGGACTTGTATTATGTAGGCTTTGCTTCCATTAGCATATCTGATCTCGTATGTTAGATATCCATGCTGAACAGCTTCAGGTATGGCAACAGTTGTCTCCTCAATGGTTAATTTCACAAGCTTCACATCTGGGAGGAATGTTCCCACTGTAACATTCATTAGCCTCAAACTTTGATTTGAATCTGAAAAGGAATACAAAAACATTAAAGTCTTAATAGTGCCAGAAACTTCAGTAGATTGTCATAGTACTTACTGTTGGTTATAACAAGTTCCACTTGTTCAAATGGTGTTTCTATTTCCTTCATGATAATATATTTAGTTAGTCCCCATTTGTTATCTTCCCACTGATGTTCCAAAAACAGGTTGATAGCATATTTTGTCCCATGCTGTCCGCTGCTCACAGAAGTCTAGAATTTCAAATCAAGACCCTTTAGTATAACACAATTTCACATTAAAGTTGTATTGTAGCATTTCAAGTTCAGCTAGAGCTACAGATCCAAACAATTGTCCTCTCTCAGCTCAGAGATCACAGACTCCTAAGTGCTATATCTCTACGAGTTTAGATTATCTCAGAAAACTTGTAACACTTCCTTTGCAAAATTATCTCCCATTCCCAAGTTTCAAAGCAGCAGGGGACCATTTCAGTAGTGAAAGAGCTCCTCCTGCAACTTCTTTTGCAGTTCAATTGTTACATTTGCCCAGGATTCAGTTCACTCCAAGCAGCTAAATTTAGATGTGTCTCAGGCCATCTCCCCAAAAAAGAAAAATAACCCACAGAAAGTCTGTTGCCTGGCACCTAACATAAGTCACTAACCTTGTAATAGCCACCTTCTGCACCTATTGGTATCATCATCATAATTGCATATAAGTCATTCAATAACACATATTTCCTGGAAACCATTTCTTTGGCGGAGAGTTTGTGTAGATCCACACCAGCTTCAACAAGCACATCCTTAAAGCTAGTTTCTCCAGCAGAGACTGGTTGAATATATTTTGGAACAGTCCAGATGATTGTTTTGTTAATGTAGTCCACGCCATCTTAGGGACAAGATAGGAAATCGGTAAGCTCACTACTATAGTCGTAAGTTGGTTCCTGTACATTTACATATTGGAGTAAGGTACTGCATTTCTCACCCACAGGACATGCCACAGCAGTATCCACCATCAGGATCATCCATCGCTGTTTGTAAAATATACTTGATCTCACTGCAGAGAAGGTAATTCCATGATCCTGTAGGAAGAGATCTGATTAGACCTCACAGCCTGGCAGCTTGCTGGGTTGGAAGGAGCATACCAACCTTGACCAGCTGAATGTGTGCAGCAGTATATGGTATTCGCAACACAACCCTGCTGTCTGTGGTGTTGAGTCCATAACCTGCACTCCAAACATCACTCAGAAGCAGAGCTGTTTTTTCTTCTGGCTGATGAAAAACTATTTGCCATATTGAGGCTTCTCCTGCTTTTGCCTATGCAGAGAAATTCATCAACAGATTAAACATGCTTTTTGAAGTAACAGATTTACTATGTTAAATGATTTATTGTATTGAGCTGCCCAGCAATTTTGTTGCCTCATTCTAAATACCATTAATGGAATATCCCTCTTGCTTCCCTCCCCCCTTTCCCTCAGAAAACTTTCAATATTAAGAGCATAACGATTAACTGCACTGCAAATATAGGGTCCAAGAAGAAAAAAGCCTATCCACGGTTCACTCCTGCATCATCTGGTCTTCAAGACAGTTTCTGTTGCAGTCTTTTGCCTTGGGAAGACTTTATTTCTAGGCTTTTTGAGAAATAGGTTTCCATCTCCTCATTGGAGACATAGCCTACAGCTGTCTAGCATATCAAAACCTCTATCCTAAAACCTCTTGGTACAGAAGTTCCGCTCTTCCTACGTAAATGCTTTTCAAAAGGACATTTTTTACTGTGTGGACATAAAATAGAAAGCTGATTGTACCTGAAGTAGCATTAGCTTTTACTAGGAAAAAACCACTGGTTTTACCTCCAAAAAGTCAAGATTCCAGTCCTCAAGTTCATCCTGGATGAAGTCCTTTACAGTCTGTGGAACCTTCCTCCTGACAGAAACCTGGAGGGAAAGAGCTTCTGTAAGGGGTCTGCTGATAGTACTTGTTTCCTTGTCTTCAATGTCTTACAAGTATTTTCCAAGGGAAACTAGCATTTCCTGGAGGGAGGTTTCCTCCTGCCAAGTAAAAGATTATGGCACAAGATGTCATCATGCATGGTGCATTTTCTATAACCCATTTGGTTTCAGTTTGTTTTTATTTTTTGCCTGTCTTCCCATTTCTACTTTCAGTTAAGGCCAGAAATTTATTTTTGACTTGCATGTACTCTTCCAAGGAGCCCTTTGTTCCCTCTCCGCATTTCTCCTTAGCAAATTCAGTAGGAAAACAAAAATGTTTACTTTCTGATGGAAGTTCTCAAATGAGATTTGTTGAGGCAACACGCAGCAAGTTAGCTTAACCTTTTGAACACCATTTCACAACTTAATTGGTTATTAATGTTTACAAGTGGGCTAAATCAGCATACTACAAATGCACCGCTAAACTCAAGATGCATGCTATGCATTCACTAGTGAGCTGTTCATGGTGGAGCATTCAATTTCTGCTTTCAATACACATTCCTAATATCTAAACAGCTTCGAAGATAGCATCTTCCAGTACTTACCTTAAAGTGCCTTCCTATCAGTATTTCCAGTACTTACCTCCATGTAGTTACTTTCACATACTAGCTCTCTTACACTCCATGGACTATAAGAGCAACTTGCACTTTTCACATGAGTTGTAGCATTTTTCATATCAGCAGAATGAGATGCTTTAATTTCTACAATTATTATGAACATATCTTCCTGCATGGACAGAGAAAACACTTTCTTGTTAGACTGATTTTCACTAATTACGGACCATCTATCCTGGTGACCTAACAGTACATTACAAAACCCATCCACCAGTCTGTGCACAGAAGAGCATTATTACTTTCTATTTGATTAACTACATATGCTACATGAATGTAGCTGCATAGCTAAATAGCAACATAAATACTGTGGGGAGCAGTCAACCTTTCACATAGCCCCAGAACTGGACAAAAAAACCTCCCTAAAGCATAGTTTTATGATATAGTAGCAGTGAGAAATTAAAGCAGCCAAAGCTTTTATGGTTTTTTTACTCTGATGTGTCTCAGGCCCTAAACACTTGGGCAGAGTGCAACGCAGCTGCTAGACAGAATTCCCTATTCTTATCCAAAAGGAAAGAGTTGCCCTTCAAGGGCATGTGATATGCTTCATTATGTGTTCATGTGTAGGCCATTCAAATGTCAACACCTTAGAATATTCTAGGACCTCTGGATATATTTGAGAGGAATTAAATAATTTTCTGCTAACAGATGCTCAAGACATTCCACACCTCATATCTATCAATAATTTGGTACTGTTTCACATAAATCACATATAACATCACTGTAATCAAAACACTTATAATAGAATTACCTCTAAGCGAGAATGGCAGCTCAGTGCAGAAGCATGAAACTCAATGTTCCTCCAGTTGCTGTAAGTTACTGTATAGCCACACTGTGATGCCATGGCCTCATTGAGCTCCCAGGCTATGCCAGATTGATCTACAGGCAATTAGTGAAGAGCTGCATTAATGAGTATAACTTCTGCTCAGCCAACTCCTTGAGCTACCCACCCCGGCCCCATGGTTCAGTTGGCCCTGATCCAATATGGCCCAGCTGCATATCTTGGGCTCAGACATAGAAGAATTGCAAAGTGATAAAATAGTTGTAACAAAGCCTACAGAAAGTAAGAAAAGTAAAACCAGAAGCAGGCTGGGACAGGGAACACTTGCAGCTCAAGGACTCAAGATGCAGGGGGGAAGGGAGAGAATGTCACCAACACAGAATGATATTAAATCCTAAAGGGAAAAAAAACCAACAACCAGTGAGCACAGAAGAGTCAGTTAGGTCATCAGTGTCAAAGTTGTCAGGATTGGCACATGATGACAGACTAGCAACATCAGGAGTTTGATCTATGGCTGGCACAGGCCTGTGCTTCTCTTGGTGCATGCCTGACCAACAAATTCTCTTCAGGGGTCTTACCAGGATGACAAACACATTAAAGCTTAGCTTGGATTTTTCTTAGGCTACAAAGCTGCCTTGATGGTTTTGGACTTTTTTTGTTTGTGTTGTAGCTGTTTTGGTTTTTTTTCTTCCCAAGACATTTGTTTTCTACTTTCAAGCTCTACATATCCCAGAGTGTCTTTGTGTATGAATGCCTGAACAAAGACACTAGTAAGTATGTTTAACTTGAGTAAAAACATTCTAGAAAGATAGGTGTCACTGAATGCCATTGACTAAATCTAGTTAGACAGCTAACTAGCATGGAAGCACAGTTCAATGCTGAATTTACATTTTCTGCATGTAATCTTACACCTGAGACTTATGTATCCCAGAGTTTCTCACTCTGTCCTTCCAGGGCACTGCATGGTGCTTTCCACTCAAATGCACCGCTCGTTGACTACTGAGGCCATAACCAGAGGGCCCAGCTAATTTTATAAAATTCATTAAGAGCTTATACAGCTCCACCAAGTCCCTTAGCTGTAAGCAAAAAAGGTGGAAAGCTGCTAATGCTTAATTAGTAATGACGTCCCAGCTTCAAACAAGAAGTTTTCAGAACAGTATGTGCTGTTACTGGGAAACATTTTTACCAGGATGGAAATCCACACCTAGAAATTACCATGAGGCCAAAGATCATCATGATTAAACCTGACATTGCTAAGATACACAAGTCTACAGGATATGTTCTACAGAAATAAAGGTAGTCTTCGGCTTTACTTAACAATGAGGACAAACCTACTAAACAATATGGTCTTAGAATAAGCCAGGGAATTCCAGTATAAGAGGATCTCAGAGAATTTTAAACATTTCATCATGTGCAAATCCCTCTTCAAGTTCTTCTGTGTCAACTCACCAACAACAGAGAAGGATAAGTATTTGTCCTCAAAGTACTCTGCACTCAGTGTTATACGCAAAAGGTTCCCAAAGCATTCTGCATTCACTGGTCCTGTGTTGGACATATTGAAAGGCTAGTGAGTAGTGGATTAAAAGTAACATTCAAACAGAAACCTGTTACTTCCCAGATTGCTTTATAAAACCTCAGTGTTGCGACAGTTCTATTCTAGCATCTCTGTCCAGGAGGCTTTACAGTTGTTTTTAATTTTTAAACTGGCAATACTTGCAAGAGAAAAGCCAGACCTGAAATCAGCATTCCAGTAGTAACTACCTGATTAGCTGGCAATGCTACCTGTAACAACCAGTCATGGAAATGGGATTTTAGAACACAGTCAAAAAAGTACTAAATTAGCTGCCCCAACCTGAACACCTTCAGTGGAATAAAAGGGAACAAGAGAATGCCCCCTACCATCCTGGAAAGAGGAAAATTTAATCCCTATATAAACCCCCCCACACACCCAAACAAACAAAACATCACAAAACAACCACTAACACCACCACCACCCCCAAATAAAACCCCACCAAAAACAAAAGCACAACAACAAACAAACCAACCTAACAGAAAGCCAAAAATCCCATACACAGCTATTCACAAGAAAAGCTGCAAGCCAAGTCTGGTGGGGAGGAGACACCTCAGCTACCCATCAGCCTACCCTGTTCACCTTCCCAAGTACCAGAATCCAGTTGAGTCATGCTGGGAGAAGACCACACAGGAGCAAGCAAGATGGCTTGAGATGCTCAAGTCCCAAGCTATGATTGCAACATAAACAGGCTATGGCTGCCAATCATCTTAAACACAGGAAGCAGGTACAAACCATGCTAGATGTAGGACTCAAGACCAGAGAAGAGTTTTCATTTGACATATATTTCTAATAAACTGGGAATTGTTGTTTCAAACAGAATTTTCTATGCAAGACAAGCTAATGCCAATTAGACCTTTTATAGTAATGGAACATTTCAAGGGCTTAGAGGATCCTTTTTTCCTAGAGAGGTCAGCACTATACACTTTAATTAATCAGAGATGACACTCCCATGTCAGAGATGGTGATACCAGGGAACACCAGACAGATACTAGCAAACACAATTTCATTTTGCCCATATTTCTAACTTGATTCTGTGCAGCGGCCATATAATTTGCTTCAAGATGGGTAAAACCTCTTCCAGTATCTTTTTACTTTGATCTTTGGTGAATGCTAATATGTTTATGTAGCACCTGCAGTGAGTAGGGCAAGCAATCCTAGAACCAGCTCTCTGTATCTGTTGTTCCAGCACCAGCTCTGTTTTATAAGGAAAAACTTAAGGCAGATAGCAATTTTGGCTAAGAAAACTGTTTCTTCTCAGGCAAAGCGATGACACCTTCATAGCATCTAAAAGACCTTACATATTGTATGTTCATTAAGTGGGGTCAAGAAAACAAGACCAACAATGAAGTTCCTATCAACTCATCAGTGCTTGTTATCAGGGTGAGAGGTAGAAAGGTAGAAAAATTTGCTTAATACGATAATACATAAACCTAAAGTGGAGTTACTAATAGACACCTGTGTGTTTGGAGTTTCTCAGAAAAACATGCACTCTTCTGAAACACACATACATCACCCATGAGAAAGCCTGAAAATTGTTACATGGAAGCAGTTTATAACAGCACTACCTGGTCTTTCCTGGGTCCATATTTCAGAGATTAGTATTTCTATTAGTAACAACCTGTAAGAGAAGACACAGATTAGCAGCAGCCTCAGCTGTAACAACACCTTGGTAAAATAATTTTTGTGCTAAGAAAGTTCCAGTCTGGATATTAAGCTAGTCTTGAGCTTAGAGTTACAGATCCATGTTTTGAAATTACAAAACAGCTTTTCCTCAGTCACCTCTAAAAAGGTAGGAAAGATAAACCACAAAAGCTTATGCACTTAATGACCACTTATATTTAGCAGCCTTGAAGCTCTCACCTCTGCACCAGGCTCAGCTCCATTATACATAAGCTCAGCCTCTGCTGGTGGTGTTTTTCCCTTTAGATCCAAACATAAACAAAAACCTCCCTCACAACCTTTCCACAGACACCAAAGCCTTTCTGGACTCTCAGCCCTAGGTCAAATGGAAACGCTGCCACCTTTATACTGATGAAACTCATTTTCATCTCCTATGAGCCTATAATTCATGTCAGCTGTTCATTTGCTTTATTGATTAAATCTGCTCCTACCTAGTTCCCCAGGATCCCCCTCTTTTGATGGTTGCTAGCTCTCAGCTAGCAGGTTGTCAGGGGACAACATGAAAACTGGTACTGTTCTGGCTTTCCATTGATTGGGAGTTATGACTCTTCATCCTGTGCGGTAACTTGACCCTGGTTGGACACCAGGTGCCTACCAAAGCTGTGGTATCACTCCCCTCCTCAGCTGCACAGGGGGGAGGAAATGCAATGAAAGGCTCATGGTTCAAGATAAGGACAAGGGAAGATCACTCACCTATTGCCATCATGGGCAAAGCAGACTCAACTTGGGGAAATTAGTTTAATTAATTACTAATCAAACCAGAGTAGGATAATGGTAAATAAATCAAATATTAAAAACACCTTCCCCCCACCCCTCCCTTCTTCCTGGGCTCAATTTCACTCCTGATTCTCAGTATTTCCTCACCCTCCATGACATAGGAGGACAGCGAATAGGGTTTGCAGTCAGTTTATCACATGTTGTCTTTGCTTCTCCTTCCTCCTTAGGGGAGGATTCCTTGTGCTCTTTCTCTGCTCCTGTGTGGGATCCTCCCTGGGCTGCAGAGGTACAGCTGCCTCATCATGGTCTGCACCACAAGCTGCAGGAAATCTCTGCTCTGGTGCCTGGAACACCTCCTCCCCTCCTGCTTCACTGACCTGGGTGTCTGCGGGGCTGTTCCTCTTACATATTCTCAGTTCTCTCCCTGATTAATTAGCTTTTTCCCCTCTTAACTATGTTATCCCAGAGGTGCTGCTGCTGTCACTGATGGGCTCATCCTTGGCCATTAGCAGATCTGTCTTGGAGGCAGCTGGTACTGGTCCTGTCAGACACAGGGGAAGCTTCTGGCAGCTTTTCACAAAGGCACCCCTGTAGCCTCTGGCTACCAGAACCTTGCCATGCAAACCCAGTACACCTGTCTCTTCTGTGGAGGACTTTGCATAACCTTCCCTGGACAGCTGAAGCCTGCCAGAGGAGAACGTGTAAAATATAGTTTTAAGACAATAGGTGTAATGAGAAAGGTAAGGAACTGTTAACCTTTAAGGTAAGTGGCCAAAGCTAATAGTAAAAGAAAACCTAGCTGGAGATTGATGGGTGTCACAAACTAAATGAACTGTCTCATAGGATGACCAGAAATCATCACCAAATATGGGGAAAATTAACCCAAAAACTGTGGAGGTGTGGATCTGACCACAGACAGATTGGACAAAAGGCAGAGAAGTCACGCCTGTGGCCCTGGGTCTGTGTCAGTAACTGTTTCCCATGTACTCTGGTCGCTGTGAGCAATGTGTGGGAATACGATGTCCCTGGAGCTGCTGAGCTGAGCTGCTAATGGTCAGAAGGTGGCCACATCATTTAGTGTGCAAAGGAGCTGTAGCGTCTGTTCCCACTGCCTGCGAGTGTCAAGCACTGTTTGTGTATAACTGTAGCAATATTAGTAGCATAAACAATAACAGTTGCAACACTCTTATGTAGTAAAGGATGCTGGAATTCATTATTCCTTTTCTTGGACATCATTCTGTTATGCTGTCAGTCACTCTGTGCAAATACATCTTCAACTCTCAAAGCCATAGTTCTCCCGAGGCAATGAAATTATTATAGGTAAAAAAATCATCTATTCTTTCATGGCTAAACCACTGCTTTCATTCATTTCCCTATTTTCTTTGTGCACTTTGTATCTAGCAGCTTTAGCAGGATGTAAGGAATATTCATTCACCTTGTGCATGTCAGTGTATGCCATTCTTCTGTTTGAAACACCTTTGCCAAGAAGCAAGCTTGGCAGTGATGCTTAATGAATGGTCAGAGCTGCCTGCGTCTCTCTACATGATTCGTATCTCGCCTAATCTTATATTGGGGATTCTCTTGTCCTAGGCTGATGCCTGTAACCTTTGGAGATTGCTCCCGGCTCTGCAGACAGGAAAGGGGGGGGGAACCGCAGAGCTGGAGGGTTTACTTGTAATCAGCACCCGTGTCCTCGGGAGGGCGCACGAGTCCCTTCTGCCGTTGCTCGGCCCTGTCCGCTGCCGCCGCGGCTCCCTCCCGGCCTCGGCAGCAGGCTCCGGCTAGGGCTTGTCCTTAAACCTGGAGAGGATTACGCAGGCAGACATATGTATTTATGCTGCTTATCACGGCTAACCTTACTGCACCCTTCCCACATCCTCAGGAGTGTCAAACAGCTAACTGAATGTAAACCCCAAGCTTTGCCGTGCTCCAAGATGATGGATCTTACCCCAGCAGTGTGTTCATGTTGCTGTTGTTTCCTTTTGAAATTCCCTAGATGGTAATTTTTTAACTTTATAGGGAGTTTTCCTGAGAAGCACTTTCCACCAAGGATACTATAAAAATAATGGATTATCATAATAAATAAAACTATGATCAGGCAGTCAGGATTAAATATTGGATCATGCACCCCTGCTTATTATTGTTGGAGCAGAGACCACTTGAATTATGGCTTTATTTCACTGTGGAGTGTGTTTTTACAATATTACAAAACAGCTACTACACTTCTCCAGAACTTGATTTTAGGTACCGCCAGGGAAGAGCCTGAGATTTCCTCCAGCTTGCATTAACTACACTTGACATTTAAAGAAGATCTGCACTGTTGACAAGCCCATCACAGTAATTATATAGTATGTGTCAAAGCTGCTCATGCTTTTCCACCCCAAACAGATTCTAGCCATGTTTTCAATAATCTTTCCATCTGCCAATGCTCACATGCAGGCTGAGGTTTTGGGGCAAAGTGGCATCCTGGATGTGTCTTCCTTACTTCTTGCAGTTTAAACAGGATCATGATAACTAGCAACCATTTACTGGAATGCGAAGAGAATTGCACTAGTCCTGTTACAACTCGGCTTTTATTGTGTTTTTTTTAATTTTTATTTATTTTTTAGTATGTAGCACATGATGTCTTGGACCATAATTATCATTCTGGGCAATAAAATAACATCAATAAATCTGAGATTATTTATACCCAATCAAACCTAAATTACCATCTGATTTAACTAGAAAGCAAGAAGAATTCTTGCCTGACATGATTTTAATTTCTAAAGAATACTGAAATCTTAAAGGCTTTACTTCAGCTCTATAGCCAAAATGTTGAATATTACAGACAAAATTTTCCTTCTGGCCTTTCAATCAGTATCAGGGCAAAACCAGGAAGAAATGATGTAACATTATGGGCACTTTTAGGCCTAACAACTATGTGGAACCACATGGTGATGTCGGTGTATCTTAATCTCACCAGCCATGTTGCTGGTAGCATAATTCTCCCACAGCAGTGACTGGGCAATAGGATCAGATCATGTAGTGACATGACCCTTGGATGAAGGAGAAAAGGAGGTCCATACTATCTACTACAGTTATTTGTTAAGCATACTTCAAAAGCTATTTTGACTTCATGCAAAAACGCACAACAAATTAGTCAAATCATAGTTCCGCTAGGATTAGGTAATAGATAATTCTATGCTGATAGGAATAATTAAACAAAGAGAGATTTTCCATTCTCATCCTTATAAAGAGACCCTTGTAAAATGTCCACAACTCATTTTCTTCACAGGGTTGCAATGCAGAATAATATTCAATCAACTATCTGTCTCTCTCTGTTTTCACTTCCTCCCATTAACCTGTTCCTAGACAGTGTGCTTACGTGCTGGTCTAATTGAAGTGTTTTCCATGTAAAAATAAATAAATAATGGGGAGACAGAAAACACACAGTTCATCTGTAAGTGATATCTGCAAGAGCAGACACATTAGATAGAATGAGGCCATTAACTAAAACTCAACAACTTATGCTGGGCTGTCTCTGCTGCAAGATACACCTCCTCTGGGGATGTGAATGATATCCTAAATCATCATTGATTTTACTTTCAGTTAGGCACAGTCCTGTTATGAGAGTAAAGTAGAGCTAAAATCCCCAGAGAGTCAGGAAACAATCTGTCTCAGAGTTATGGGTAGTTCTGTGTGCTTCCCCATACTCAGGAACAAGAGGTACGATGATTGCCAGCTAACAATTAGCAGATTAAACCAGGACCTGCACATTTAACAAGACAAATGTCATAGACTCATAGAATGGTTTGGGTTGGAAGGGACCTTGAAGACCATCTAGTTCCAACCCTCTGCCATGGGTAGGGACACGTCACACTAGACCAGGTTGCTCAAGCTGGCCTTGAACACAGCCATGATAGGGCAGCCACAGCTTCTCTGGGCAACCTGTGCCAGTATCTCACCACCCTCATAGTGAAAAATTTCTTCCTCATATCTAATCTAAATCTCCCCTCTCTCAGTTTAAAGCCATTTCCTCTTGTCCTATTCCTACACGCCCTTGTAAAAAGCCCCACTCCAGACTTCTTGTAGTCCCCTTGAAAGACTGCTATAAGGTCTCCCTTTTAAAAGCTTTCCCTTCTCCAGGCTGAACAAGCCCCTTTTCATAGGAGAGGTGCTCCAGTTCTCTGATAATTTTTCTGGCCCTCCTTGGGACTTGCTCCAACAGGTCCATGTCCTTCTTATGTTTGGTGTGCCAGATATGGATGCAGTACTTCAGGTCCTGAGTTAAAGCTTTATGAGGCATGCTATGGTAGTTCTTTCTTCTCTGAATAAGATACAGCAGGACATTTGAAACAAGCCTCCCCATAAGATTGCTGGTCATAACCGTATTGTCTTGTGAAGCGCATCATATTTGCACAAAGAACCGTGCCTCCACCCCACCTTCTCCCCGCTCATCTTCTTTTGTGCCATCTCCTTCAGTGTGGTGGTGCCAGAGGAGTGGATGCCCTCCTCTGAAGCAGGACCATAACCTATGGATTTATGTACGATATCTTCTATAATTGATAATACAATTCTCAAAGCTTGTCTGCACCACTAAACTTGAGCCAAATTAAGCAAAAAAGAGTTACGCCAGGAAGTAATTTGGCCCTCGAAGTCCAGTTAGGATTTGAGAATAGGAATTTATGTGCGGTGGAAAGCAGTTTGTAGAAATGTCTGGAAGCAAATGCAAAGCAATTTAGATTACTGTGATAGCACAAAAGCGCTTTGTATAGACAATTTAAGACATCTGCCCATGGTCCAGACATCTGTGTGCAATGAATACCATTTCTGAGCTAGCTCTTTATTTATCATTCAGTGATGTCCATTAGTAATTGCTGCCCCCATACAACCCTGTCTTTGTCTATATGTAGTTATATATGGTTACTTGACAACTGTAATAAACAAGGAAAGAATTACTTGTTCTTAAATTGAAAATACAATCTGTGATCTAGTTCTATTTCAAATATAGATAAACACATTTCACTCTTCCCTTCCATTCTCTCTTTGTCTAAATTTAAAGATGTTATTGCATATTTATGTCCCTCAAAGTAATGGACACATAAACTAGCTCCTGTTATGCAGATACAATGATTTTGTATTTGTAGCTGTTCTTCAGTTTCAATCCTTCTGTAATGCTGAAGAACCCGAAACACTCAGGCCTATGCTCAGAAGACAAGATTCTTCTCTTCAGACAGATTTCTTGTCTTCAGTCACTTCCAATACTTCCTGGTATTTATGCTCACTATTTCACTGATTTGGAATCCTATCTTTTCTCTGTTTATGCAAAGTCTTTGAGATCTTGCTGTATCATATATTTGTCTAGTAAGTAAGCCTTTAGTGCTGCAAGAATGAAGGAAATTTCATTTGGTGCAAAACCATGCACCAGTACTGATTAGACTTTGTAGCAACAGAGATAGCAAGTGAAAATAGTGTGTAATCAGCAGCAAATAAACAGATTTGTTCCATTTGTTCAAGTAATTCCACTGTCTTATTAGCAGTCAAAATGAAGCAATATAGAACCAAGAGGAGAGTAATCTTCCCAGAGTATCTTTATAAAATTTAACTTGAAAGTCTCATTGTAATTTATTTAAATACAATTTTAGGCTTGTTTGTTGAAGTCTGTAATGTTTAATGCTGCAGTCTTGAATAAACAACAATCAGATCCTCTCTAGTTTCAGTGAGCTTTGGATTAGGCTCTTGGTGTTTGGAGGATGAGGTTGTCTATGTTCCCAGCACACTGTAAACAGTGAAAAACTTTTTTATTGATTGATATATTTTGAAATTTGGAAGTGTACTCAATTTCATCAGTGTTTATCTGCATTGCACTGCTGATAGAGCTCCATATTGCCTGTGGGGCAGAAGATAGGTTCAAATTTGTATGACACATTTCTTCTTCCCAGAACTGGCAGCCATCCAGTGTTAAGCTAAAGGTCTTATAGCACTTTTCATAATGGTTAAGGGACAACTTCAGCTTTTTGCCAGAATTCTTCTGTGGAAACAGAATCTGATCAAAAAGACACAAATTATAAATGACCTTTTTGTGGGACCATAAAATATAGATATTATCTGGGAATATCCCCACCTTGTGCAATGGATTTCGTAAGGAACATGTCATGTATATGGAGAGTACCCTATGAATAAGGCCAGAGAGGCAAAATGGCTTACCCTTTTCGACTCCACAGCATTCTGTGGAAAAGACTGTAATAAAGAAAAGCTGTGTTGGGTCTTCCAAACTCCTCTTCCATTTTTTTCCCCTCTTCATCTTGAGCAATGAGACAAAAAAAGGAATTATTGCACTGATTTAGAACATTATACTGAGATTGGGGCAGTATGCCTCAGATTTTCTATGTGACCTTGGAAGTCCCACTGGGCATCAGTATCTACATCCCCCATTTATAAATTTAATAACAATAACAGATTCACAGTCCTGTTAGGTAAGATACCAAAAAAGTTTATGAACTGCTTAGACACTACAGAATATGTGTAGCAAAAGAGACATATAAGCCATATAAATATGGAAGATCATTTATGTTTTACTACGGTGGCAATATTTTAAATAGAATCTATCTATATTTAAGCTGCTTTGGGGTAACTACAGGGAAAATTGGTCCCAGATTAGGTATTTTACAGGAAAGAGACTAGTTTGTGGCCTAAGGAGATACTGCTCACACCTTTTCTGCATTTCATGTACTCCTATTAATTCCACAATAAATGTCATGGAACATTCATCAGTTCAAGTCAAAAAAATGGAATTATGTCCTGGTAATGAATTTGACATTTGTTTTACTCCCAAATAGAGATAAAGATCAGAAATAATGAAATACATAGTAGAGGAAAAAAATTTAGGAGAAGTGAACATCAGTCTGGGAAGAAGAAGAATTCAGAAGAAATTCAGTCTGGAAGAATCTAGGGGCTTTGCAACATCATGCTTTGAAGTTGTGTTGCAATCTCCTGAGGTTCTGTGGTATCATTTGGAGTTTATAGCTTAAATATATTTACAGTGGGACTCAATCTTAAAGATCTTTTCTAATCTACATGATCTACGATGTCACTGCTCTCCACAGCAGGCCAAATTCTCCTGCCAAAGTTCCCTATCTCCAACATACACTGTTGTCTTGATGGATAAGAGTCTGTTCCATGTCCTGGAAGATGTTGCACAGCAAGAGACTCCAGACCGTGGAGAATAACAGGTATTCAGCAATCCAATGACAACTTCCATGAGGTATCATAGTAGCTGGTGACAGTATGCCAATACTAATCATTTCAGAGTTGCATGGGCACTCAGTAGTTTGGCAGGAAGTTATAGCAAGTCTTAATATAGATATTAATGTCATCTTGCTGAAAAGAGACAGATAGGAATAAGCTCATGCTCGCAGGCCCTGGTCCTCATGGGGGACTTCAACCACCCTGATATCTGTCGGAGGGATGGTACGGCCCGGCACAAGCAATCCAGGAAGTTCCTCGATTGTGTGGAAGACAACTTCCTTCTGCAAGTA
>JARCZZ010037618.1:3474-22344 GCA_030323915.1 Brotogeris chrysoptera | reverse complement strand
TGGCTTGGAAGAAAAAAATCAGGGAAAGGAGAACAGAATAAAATAGCATAGAACTAGAAATTCACTAAAACTAAGATACATCTCTGCCCCAGTACTTATAAGAAAAGGCTGGCAACATGGAGAACCCAGAGATTTATAATATTGTATCTCTTCAAGGAAATTGATAAGGAAAGAGTTTAAAGAAACAGAAGACCAACTTAACTCATCATGACGCTGCTGTTTTTACACAAACAGCACCAAGACATCATGTTATGTATTTTCATGCACATACATCTAATTGCACACCAGTGCTGATGATTTCAGAACACTCCAGGAAATTGAGATGGATTTTTGATTTCAAAGACTGTCCAAAACCTTAGGCTACTTTGAAAATAGCAACCCATAGGGGTTTTTTCAGGGCTACTCAATCCATTTTTGCTGACAAGCTCCAAGCAATTTTATGAAGGTCTGTTCCACAGGAGCAGTGCTATATTTCAGCTGGGCCAGTCGTGTGTGGCATGCCATCTTGCAACAGAGGAATTGAGTATCTTTAACCTTGTCATAGCTATGCATACAGTAAAGTCCTCCCCTTATGCTGTCCTGGTTAAATACGTGTGCCTATGACAGAGAGACGACAAAGGTAAAGGAAAATAAAGAAAAACATTTGAATTATTGCCTTTCAGAATTCTTCCAGCTCTGGCATGCTGTAACTTGTTACTCTAAAATTCATGTATATACCATGCAAGACTCAAATTCAATGCACTCTAGGCTTATCAAAGCTGTGCTCAAAAATAAAAAATAATGTGGAAAAAGTAAAAGTGCAAAATGTTAAAATGTTTTAAAATAATTTACTTGGAAATACAGCAAACAATTGAGACAGCTCTGCTGTCATAGCAGTATATTTATTAGGAGGCTAGTCCTAGTGGGTCAAAAGGTTAAATGTCTGAGCCACTGCGAGAATTACAGGAGACAGGAAACTATTTCATTAGATCCCAAGATAATCATGTTTCATTGCTGATCCTGGCAACACAGCACAGTATACAAATAATATTAGAATGACAGCACACAGCAACCCTTGGTAACAAAGGATAGGTATATATCGAAACAAAAACAGGGAGTCTGGCTTTTATCTTTGGTGAAATACAACAGAGAAAGGTTTGGGGTTCTGGCAAGGTCAGAGTATGATAACATTTTCTGCAGAAAATAATAATGCTCTTTGTTGAAAGCCAGGATTTGGGTGTTGGGCTAGGTTTCTCAGGACAAAGAGCCCTGACAATAAACACAGAAAAAGGGGGCAGATTCATCTTGTGATAGCATCATAAAATTTGCTACTGTTCAGACTGGGATTATGTGCTCAACATAGAACGATGTTTTATATGTCCTGCACTATCCAAGAGATTAAACCAAATTGTTGTAACAATTATTAAAAACTGAATGATTCTTTCCTGTAAACTGCATTGCTGGAAACATTTCCTACATAAAAGATTTCAAAAGGAAGTGTTTCTAATGAAAAGTTTTATTTCATAAAGAAGTAATTCATTAGCTAGCTTGTAGAGGGCTCACATCTTTTCCTTCAGAGCTGGGTCCACATGATTATTCCTGGTCTGTATCGGTATACATGGAAGTATACAGACTGGGTTTGTTCAGCCTTGAGAATAGAAGGATCAGGGGAGACCTCATCACCATATTCCATATTTAAAGGGTGGCTACAAAGAAGAGAGAGACTCCCTTTTTACAAGGAGTCACATGGAAAAAGACATGGATTGACAGGTAGAAGTTACTCTGGGGGGTACTGATTGGACACAAGGAAAATTTTCCACAGTGAGAACAAACAGCCATTGGAATAATCTCTCCAGGGAAAGCGTGGATTCCCCACCACTGGACACTTTAAAGATTCAGTTGGACAGGGTGCTAGGACATCTAGTCTAGGTCATATTTTGCCTAGAAAGGTTGGACCACAAGACACTTGAAGTCCCTTCCAACCTGGTATTCTACGATTCTATGAAGTACTGTCTTACTACCATTAAAAGGAAAATGCATTTCAGGTATTTGATCTTACATTTGCTATTTACATTTGGTCAGTCTGGTTACCTACTTCTGAAGACTAGTTGCAAAGTGTGGATGAAACAACTGATGGAGAACGTGGCCAATCAAAGCAATTAAGTACTGCTGAAAGTCTGTAGAGAGGAGAAAAACACCATCTCCCCATCAGTCTGCAGCAGTGTCAACAGCCTAAGCAATTAATGGAAAGGAAGTTGTGCTTTGTTTTCACTGCTCTGCTGTAAGGTCACTTTAAGTGCCCAAATAATCTACATGATTGAGACCTATGGAATTACCCAACTGGTGGTGACCTGAGCAGTAATACTCAGCAAATACCCAGGAAAGATGGATTGAAAGGGAAAAATAAATATTCAGTTAGAAGCACAGAGCTCTCAGATACCCAATCCATGGACAGCAGACATATTTACCTGAACATCATTAGAGTCTTCGAACACTGCAGCATATGAGAAAAAGAGCCAAAAATAGGAGCTGAGAAATAAGACTTTCAAAAGACAAACAAACAAAACCCACAAAAAAAAAAAAACCCACAAAACTAAAACAAAAACAAAAAAACCCAACACCACACCCTAAGCCCTAGAGCAGTAGTTGTGGAAGTGGCATCAGTAGGTAGAGGAATACAAAGCCAAGAAATGTTAAGCAATAGAAGAAAGATTATGAAGAGAAACTATATTAAGAGATGTCCAGGAAAAGAAAGCTTCAGCAGCAAAAGGAGTAGCCACCTTTATTTTTAAATATAGGACATAAGAAATGACATGGAAAAAATTCTCGCATCAGGTGAAGAGCAGGCTGCCCTTCAAGTCATGCTGCACGTGAAGAAAAACCAGAGAGAGACTGCTGACTGCATACTGGGTCATGAGCAAATATCGGCTTCAGATAGTTATCAGGACAAACAGGTACAGTAACACACAAAAGCTGTGGAAAGCTCAAACAACTGGGACAGAAGCATCTACTGTAACTGACATTTTGGGGTACTTTGAGTGTCCCAGAGAATGGAGTGCATGCTCTCCCTGCACTCCATTAGAGAAGTAATAAACCAAATGCAAAACCACAGAGAGCCAGGGAGCATAAGCAATGCAGAAATGAGCAAATTATGACTGATATTAAATAAGATGCCAATCAAGTTAGAACTGTACCAAATTACATTAGACATTTAAACAGGGAGACATGAGTGATTTTCAATAGAAGGGTAAAATATAGATCAAAAATCAAATTGTTCAAGCAACTGGAATAAGTAGATGACAGGGCTGTGCTCAACTTAGAATCACAAGCTAATCCAATAACTAAAAATTAGCTAATAAGATGGACTTGATGAGTCTTGCAGTGCTTTAAAGGCTTTATTAAGATTGCCTTAATGTTTTACAACCCTCAAATCTCTCATTTTCTTCTTGCTCTTTGCAAAGAAACAACTACTGGGAGGCGCAGCTGCATTTGTGCTCAAGAACAAGAGGGAACAGAATTATAATCAAACCAACAGTATCTAAAGGATGAAGTCACCTCTTAAAGGCGATTATTGCTCCACCAGACAGCAGCAGCCAGCTTGGGAGAACTTGTAGATAATTTCTGAAAGATTGAAACATTCTACAGGAAGACTGAGAAATGAACTTTTGCATACTTTACTAGTAGGGATGACAAAGAGATTATTTAAATTGTAATCTAAGCCTTCTTTAGAATAGAAAGACAACCAAAATTTATGGATGAAGAGGAACTCAAAAATAAAAAGATGTAGATATCTTACAACCTGCATTAAAAGACTGACCATATCCTTAACAGACACCAGAAACACTGGGTAGCATCTGACAGTAATTACAGGGATAGAGAGAAGATGCAGCAGAGATACAAAACCAGTGCTTTAGTGAAGAGGTTCACTGAAAACTTTCAGGGATATGAAGTTCCCAAGATCAAAGCTACAGCAAAATCCCCTTTACAGTCAGATCACGATAGCAGTAATTGTTATTTCAGGAGGGCAGGAAAACTATAAATAAACCTCAACCAGAACCACCCCTGTATGTTAACTGAATAAATTGTATTTAACAGGCTTGAGTACCAAAGTGAATCAGAAGGACTACACAGACAGGAGATGTAGTTCACAAGCAAATCATAAGCACACACAAAGGACCTGGTGTTACAGCTGCTAATGGTGGGGGAGGGGTGAATGGAGGGGGGGGAGAAGATAATTGCCAAGGTAAAGGACCATTGTGTATGTGAATGAAGACGGACTCAAAGGAGCACAAGCCATACTCGGTAGCTTGTTTTTAAGGGACAATAATTCAGTGCCAATTTAGCTAACAGATGCTTATGAATGAGGTTAACAAGAACTGTATTTCCATGGTTCACCCATATTAGATAGTAATAGCACCCAAATGAAAATAGCACACCAAATGAAAAACAAACATGGAAATGCACAAGTCAAAACATTTACTATTAGTACAGCCCTATCCCCATAGAGCCAGTACAGATATCTAACAGAAGCTGAAGAACTGCAGCTTATTAGGAATAGTTTAGATCACCAAGTAGCTCCAACAGTACACCGAGCTCTCCAGTCTGCCTAGTGCTACAATAGGCAGCATTGAAGGTATATGTATCTCTAGTACTGGGTTATTTTTGCCTGGTCAGTCTGTCCGCCTGACCTTTGAAGACTGCTGGATGCAATAACTGCATTAGTCAAATGTAAGCACTTGGGCCCAACAGAAAAATTACTATAAACTTTTATAGCCTGTATTTAATAGCAAATTAAGATTGTTATATTAACAGTCTCTTCTGGCCTTCTGATTTATTCTGTCTCTGAATAGTCTTGGCCTTGTAAAAACACACCTGAAAGAAACTCACTATCGTTTCTCTTTTCATAAATTTTACCCTGAAGACCCTATGCTTGTAACTACGGAGTTGATTCCAGTTAACTGAAAGCAACAGTTTAATACGGATTTATACTGGCACTATCATTGTCCTCAAAAACCTGTTAGCTGAGATCCTAACATAACTCATAAGCAAAGAACACTTCCTGAATAGAAATCAGATATCATCAATGGGTTTCACAGAAAAGAGTTAAACGGGAGTTACAAGTTGCAGAAAAAAAACAACTAAAAAACAAAAAACAAACAAAAAAACAAACAAAACAAAAAAAAAAAACAAAAAAAAAAAAAAAAAAAAAAAAAAAAACAAAAAAAAAAAAACAAACAAAAAAAAAAACCAAGAGGGTATATCGGTATATCGTGAACTCAGTAAGACTTTCGACATAAGCACACTCATTTCACACTACCTCTAAGCCCATCAGCCCACCTCTCCGCTACTTGGCTGAGTCAACTGTCCGTTAACTAAAGATATTATTTTTCCTCCTAGACAGCTGGAGTTTGTTGATACCACTTCAATATTCAACATGAATAAATAATAGCATAGTGACAGATATACAGTATTTATTTGGTCAAGAAGATGGTGGCGATAATGTTCATTTTATACACTAAGTAGCTACCACAATGATTATGGCTTTAAACACGATCACATCATTTTGATGATGTTTTTCAATACCAAAGCAACGACACAATGTTTTTCATGAAGTATCAAGAATCTACATAAATATACCTCAAAGGCCCTTAAATCTTAAAAAGCAGGAGGTCAGTGTTTTCTAAATAGCAACTCCCTTGTAACCTATATTGGTACTCATAAGTAATTTATTACTCTTATTATTTTGGAAGCTTCCTGGAAGGGTCCATTCTAGTTAGCATTTCCCCTCAAAAATGGAGCAGAAAGCCTTCTCTAGATCTAGGACACTTCGTATTTTTAAATGTGAAAACCATACCAACCTTTCCGTTTGAAGAGCAAGGAGTCTGGGACCCAATACAGAGAAAAAAAAAAAAAAACAAAATCAAAATCCCTTCCCTATGCTCACCTTGACATTCCACAGCTGTTTAACCATTTTCTTATTTCTTAAGATAAGGGATACTATTTAATCATACTTTGCTTTTGTCATTTAAATTATCAAATTAGATTTGACAGTGCTACTGCCTTCAACCTGGTTGCTTTAATTTTCTATGGAACTTTTTAGGGCAGTCTTGAAACAAAAGGTTTTAGTCTGCTTTTAAGTAGATACAGTCTCTAAGCACCATTAATGCCGATGGCAGGGAAATTACAAATGCTTACACTTTAAAAGAACAGTTATATGGTCTTTATAAGTGAGATGACAGAAAACATTTAGCTTAAAATAAGACAAACTATGCATTCCTTCTCTCTCTATTACAGGAAAAAAAAAGCATAATAAATTCTACTTCATAAGTAGTTTGTGTGTATACAAATCATGAGTTGATGCTGCAATCGTGTATTTTTACTGACTTATCAGAATGCTTTAGAAAATCCACAGAAGTATTTTAATATAAATCACACAAGGAGGACAGGAATGCCACCACAATTCTCTACAGAAAAAATTGTGGTCCAAGTAGGCAATGTTGTAACAGTAAAATTGCACAGCCAATTTTAATGCTGCTGAAACAGCCTCCCAATTTGCAGTAAATACCCACATTTTTTTGCTCAAAGTACAGTGGATGTCAACTGTGACTATTACTCAAACCACACAGGTTAGTGTATTTCTGTACCCAGATTTTAAATTGGCAAATCTCTATTATAGAGAGCAGTTTTGAGATAAACCAATTAGATTTTGAGCTATTAAAACACTGACAGTGAGTGATGGCCTGGCTGCTTGCCCTATCATTTCTGTTGAACCAGAAAGAAACGCTTATGCTAATAACAGCACATTAGTAGAAGCGTTTTAAGATAAGACACTACCTGTAATAAGGAGCACGCATTAGTGCAATCTGAAAGTCCTTTACAATGGCCAGTGAAGGATCAGCAAATGATGGTGCACTAAAAGCTGACGCAGGTGGCATTCGAGCTGGGGTTTATTGTAAAGGACAATGTTGAAGTTAAAAGGCTTCCCAAAGCCTCTTACATAACTTACATAAAAATATGTACAAACACAATCAGTAACTGTGCAAAAATAGAAATCTAAAAGAAGCATGAGTTTGCAATGAGCCAGAAAAAAAAAATGATACTATTTCTGCTTTTTCAGTGTGGTCTCACCTGCTTTTAAACAACTACTATTCACAGGTAGGTCTTTAACAGAGAAATTACATAAGGAAGATCTTCATGCTCCATGTAGGATTTTTTTAATTATTGATTCTTTTTAGGTCAGTTCTTCACTTACCAGTTAGTGGAGCTTCCATTACTGACCTTTGGGCATTATTCTGTAAAGTAACATACAGACTTTTTTTCCACTAAGTTTCTTTAGGATTAGGCTTGTTATATTTTCATTTCAAATGATTCACTCAGAAGGAGATAGGTAGTAGCCATGAGGAAAACTGAATGGGAAAAAATAAGATACATTTTATACTTGAATATTATATCACAAACCTTTGCCATACTTACAGTAGTCACAAATTAGAGCTAAAAAAATTCTCACTAGTTTAAAAATTAGATTATTCTACTACTATATACACACATGTATATAAGTACATTTATAGTTGCAGAACAAGGCAAAAAGAAGGTTATCACCAAACCCCTAAACCCATTAACAGGACAAAGTTCCAGGGGTGCCAGCTATAGACTTCCTCACTTTTTTTCACTAGGACTGTAAAGAAGTAATTTATTTTAGATAATTTCTTTTAAAAGTAGGCAACTTGCCTAAGTATACACATTTTGACTGCTGGTTTTTCTCTTTTCGTAGCCAAGGATTAGTAACATTGGCCCATATTTCTTCCCAAGTTGTCTGTCCATGGCAAGAAAGCCCAGTTCTCCTGATCCCATGGAAATGCTCTAGCTGCATCAATTGTAGTATCAGGCAGCAGGAATGAAGACAAATGAGCAGGAAATGCCATGAGAAAAAGGAAGGAAGAGAAAAAACAAAACTTCAGTATTGCAAGACAGAGATCCTTAACCTCCCCACTGCTGTGACAGCTGCTCTGAGAAAGATTAGTCTTAATTTTGGCCATAAGTGACATGATTTAGTTGCGGACTTGGCAGTCCTGGAGTTGGACTTGATGATCATAAAGGTCTTTTCCAACCTAGTTCATTATGATTCTAGGTTTCTACATGATGCTGTAAGAACCCCAAATAAGTTTTGACTTCAGAAGAAAAGGTTCATCAAGTTTACGAAGGCTATGTATTTGCCTTCCTCCTTTTCTCACTAACAGTGTATCTAACATTCATTTTGTGAGAAGAGAGAATTGCTTACCCAGAATCCAGACTTACACTGCAATAGCAATTCAACTACTGACGTAATAGAGACAAAAGCATATTTATACATCTTAACACCTTGATCAATTTTATTGAACAAAGCTGCTGCCTGCTCCAACATGATAAGAAACATCCCGAATTGCTTCTTTTAAATAAGTTCAACCAACATTGAGTATGTCAGAACCTCTCTTGCATACACTTATCATTTTTGAAGTAGAATATGGAATGAAGCTCAAACATTTAAAGTCACATTTCCTCATCCACAAAAGCATCTTCATCTATTCAGAACTTTGGTGAACTAGACAGCTTCTTAAAAAGCATGTGAGAGACTGACACAGACAACTAAAAGGAAATCCATTTTCAAGGCTTGTTAGGCTTTGAATTCCTTTTCAGCCTATTGAAAGGAGCTGAAAACCCATATTTCTGAAAATATATGAAAAATGAGCAGAAAAACACTTAGTAATTCTAAATGCATTTCTAACAATTGCAGACTCATTTTCTGCTTTCGGCTATGAAATGCTACTAACCCCTTGCATGTCATGCACTTTAGGTGGAGCCTAATTGGAATCTCACAGCACATTAGGTAAAATGAAAAGCTCATACCAAATGATCATTCCCCTACACTAAATTTCACCTGGTATCTGGGTCAGGTGAGAAATCATCACATAGAACATATGTCCACAGAGTCAGCACAGTGGGCAAGTGAGCCTGCAATCTGTCTTGTAACACTAAAAAAATAATAGTAATACTAGAAAACAAAAACAAACCCAACCAAAGGACTTCCAGTTATTTCGTTTTCCATTTCTTGTCCCTTTTTATTTCCTTTCTAGGAGCCAATTGGAAGCCCTTCATTTACTCTTTCACACCAAATTCACACTTGCTTTATCAGCCAGAAAACTTTTTGTAGGCATCCTCTGGTTTTACTCACAGCATAAAAGTCTAGGACTGAATTCATCTTTCCTGACTAAACAAGCTGGTTTTCATCACCTATCCTTTCCTGTGTATTACTTCAGAAGGTCTGTCCTCTTATTCCATGGAAATTTCTCATGCCTGCATAGCCTGTATTTTCATAACATCAAACTGACAACATCAAATTCTACAGTTTAGGGTTTGCCTTTTTTTTTTTTCCTCTAGGATGATCAGCATCATCCTAGAAAAACCAAGCTGCAACAGCATAAATAGTTGCTTTATTACAGTGGTAAGGAATACTTTTCACTATTTCTAGATACTAATATATGTGAACAGGCATATATATGTAGTAATTATGAAGAATGGGGATATTTACAACACAGATCATGAAAATACATTTAGATAGAGTTACAAGGTCTAGCTATCGAGCTGGGGGAAGGGTAATAGTGGCAAGGACTGCTTGTCTTAAAAAAAACCTTTCCTTGCTTGGATTTCATCCAAGTTGACAGTCTGTGATACAAAGTAGCCTAACAAAACACCAAAGATTATTTGTTGAGTATATGTTAAGGATGGATTGCTTTTAACTTTTGAAAACCAGAAAAAGATGCTATGGCTTATCTGCAGAACAACCATATTCAGAAATTATACCCTGCACATTTCAGGCTAATTTTATAGTTGGCACTAGTCACTTCTATCGTTGATTTGCTTTGTTATTTTAGAGAATACATTTTTCATTAATAATAATTAAAAAAAAAAGCTAACACAGAAGTGTTTCCCCTCCCACTCACTCCCCTACACAATTTATTCATTCAGCAGTCATGGAAACTCACCAGGGAATTACCAGTCTTCTGTTCAGTAACACAGACCAGCTCCAGGAAAACAAAAGGAGAGGCTCAGAGGGAAAAGGGGGGAGTAGGAAGAAACTGTGAATTGTGGCTGCCATCAAAACCAAACCTGATTGAATGCCCTTCCTACCAAATTATAGGAAAAGATAAAAAAATTATTTTATTTACTGATAAATGCTATGGGAATAAAATGACAAAGACAACCTGATCCTCCAGTGAATGAAGTAGCGCAGTAAACAGGAGCTCTGCATGACTTCAGAAATCAAACCAAGTGGGCTACAAATAACTACTTTACTTGTCTTCATGCAGTTAGCTCTGCTAAAGAAAGATAGCGCACAGCCGTACCTCTAGCCAGGGAGAGAAAGTGAGCTTGTTCTACCTATCAACCCCCAGCTTCCCAGCTGGTGCATTAACTATACATATAAACTAAGTAGCACACAGGTGACAGAGTACTGGCTTGGTTCAACATATAGTTCTCCATTAAGAAGTCTGGGCAAAGGCGGCTTGTTTTTCTGTTTTGGTTTGAGTTTTTTGTTTGGGAGGTTTGGGGGACTTATTTTTTTGATTACCTAAAAGATATAAAAGATTATCAAAAGGTACATCTTGACTGAAAACCACATAAACTCTCATTTAGGCAACTAGATAACATGAAACATCATGCAAACTCGAAAAGGTACTGGGCTCCGCAGATTTTAACTTTCTATGTTTTCCTTTAGGTAATGAAATAAAGTTTGACTATAAATAATTAACAATATCAGATGATAAATTTAAGTTATGATTAATTCTTTTCCAGAGATGTGGTCTACCAGTGGAGGGAACACCACTCTGCCAAAAAAAAAACAAAACACCAACCACAAAAGACACCCTCCCATCAGATCAACTTTTCATTAAAGATGTTCCTTTTCCACTACAGAAACAGCTACTCCTCCCCACTACACAGACATGACATGTAGATAACATCTTTTGTGGACAGAGATCTCATTTCAAAAACAAGCCAGGTGTAGAAGTTACTATACTCACTTAAACAAACACATTGATCAAAGTCTAGGGGGAGCTGGATTCATCCCACTGGCTTAAGCCTAGCATTAATCACAGGCAAAGTTGTACACGCTTTCAGAATTCTTGGCTAGTAACTCTTCTTACGCTTTGAGTTTCCATAGTGAAACAGCTGCTCAAGTTCCTTTGTGTCTCAAGATGTAAGAAACAGTACACACACATTAATCTTGCTTCTTCAGGATACTCTTTTGCATGGTATAAAACTTGCTCATTCTTCCTTTTCATCTGCCTTACCCTTTCCTCTCACCCCAAAATATAGATAATGCTTCTGTCAAACATTATTTTTATCTTAATGTGTACCTGAAGAATGTCAACTACACTGAAGCATCTCATACTTGGGACTAAAATGGATTTTAGCAGTTTAAGCTTTACCAAACTCAAATGGAAGCTTGAGATGAAGCTCCGCAGATGTCCCAAGGTGTGAATTTGCTCCCCTAACTTATAAAATATACAAATTTAACAATCATATGAAGTGACTGTGATTTAATTTTTATTCCTCATGCAAGGTAAATATAAAGATAAAAATAAAAAAGTTTCCAAAGTCCCAGAGTTGACATAGTCATCAGTATCATTGCCCTTTAAATGTAAGGATGGCATTTCACCTTAAAGAGGGTGCAAAACAAGAAGGTGGGATAACTAAGTCATGAAGAATAAAAGTAGTGCAAAAAAGACTCAGCATTACCAGAGGAAAAACAGCAGCCCTGAAAACACTGTTTTAGGAGCTAAAATGGCAGCAAGATTGATGTACTTGGTTTTTAAGTGGATTTTCAATAAAGATGCAAAAAGGTATCAATCTTAAGCACGTGATAACCTTAGCACGTAAATAGGCCTCCAGGTTTCCATGGCACTGATAACAAAGAAAATGTTTCATTGGATTACGACAGAACTCCTGATTCTCTCCCTGCAGCTACTCAGGTAATTATTTCAGGCTGAATAAGTTATAGGATAGTCACAGACAGATTTACAATTACCTGAAAAATTGACCCATGAGATATACTGACCAATATATTATCATGGGTGCATTTCACAGTCCTAAAACTGAACATTTCTCTGCTATTCAATTTCCAGAGAAATTTTCATAAAAGCAACATAAGCAATATACTATCATCTATAAATGACTTTTTTTAAAGTTATTAAATAAAAGGTGATTAACACAATCTGGGTATTATATTTAGTCTCCCCTTAATTGCATTTTGGAAGGATCAGAGATATGTTTAAAATGGCCAATCTTTTAGAGACAGTAATATAACATAAGGAATATATTAAAGAAGAAATGGGCTCTTGATCTGTTTTCCCCAGTGAGGCTTAGTGTTCAGTTTAATACAGAAAGACTCATGTACACAGCTGCTTTTTAACAGAACTATGCTATTAGTAAAGCAAAGAAAGTACACACTCTGAGTGGACAGTCCTGCCAGTTGAGTATCTAAATCACAATCTATCCCTGCTCCGCAAAGTTATTTCTCATGAACACTAGAATCTATCCCAGCCACATAACTACTGCAAAGGCTGATAATTTTTTTGCACTCTTTCCTACCAGTAGCACACCCTCTCTAGAGATGCACTGAATCGCTGGCATCACACAGCAACGTATTCAGCAGTACACACTTGCCAGATAACCTTAGATGTTTTTTGAGGTTCTGTTACCGCAGTGCTCATTAGAATCAAGATTAACATCACTGAAATGCTAGATTATATCACAAGAATACAGTATCTTTTTTTGGCTAATTGAACTTTATTTGCCATCTGCAATAGTATCAAAAGCCTAATTATTCCAGCTCAATTGAAAGAAAAAGCTGAAGTCATATAAACATAAAAATTCAAAACAAATCAACTCATTTTGCTTCAGCAACAAATTTAGGAGACATATAATCCTAAGCAAAATATGCACTCAAGTTTCTACGCCATCCTACGGTACCATCACAGCCAAAGCCAAGTACTATTTCAGGGGGGGCCTCAGTCTTGGGAATAACTGTCCTCGTACAGGTCTCTTCCACAGACTACCCAAGAGTAGATAAGTAAGATGGAAATAAGAGTGGAACAGACTGATACTTGCAACAGAGCATCCCTTTTACCCAGCATGCTGCATTCAGACACATTTGGGCAGGCTGGTTACAGCCCTGCCAGCAAAAGCAGCTCAAGTCAGGGACCGGCAGAATGTGGTGGGTCCCCACACTTCCTCACAGTGTAATTGTGAGGAAGTAACTCAGTGTAACTCAAGACTGTACATTGCTTGGGTCCAAGATATCCAATTCCAAGCTGTCATCACCTTCCCATCTTTAACTGCTGATCCAGGAAAATAAGCACCTTCTCCCTGAAGAGAGCTGGGTTTTAACCAGTCAAGAACAGCTTGCCACTTCAAATGCACAAAAGGTTACTTTAACCTCTCTACTTTTCTCTCAGTAGTTGAGAGAACACTTTAAGAGTTCCTCCTTGGCTTCTTCCAGTGATAACAACAAGAAAAAAAAATCATAAGGAAGATTAATAAAGCAAAAGTGTTTTGAAGCATTATACTTGACAGAAACAATTCCAAACATATTTGCTATAAAAAATACTTAACGTGTGTATTATGTCTTTACTGAGTGGATCCAGAATAAACCTCTAGAATAAAAACCACTTCGGTGTGGCTGATATTTTATTTTCCTAATGCAATACAAGCTTGTTTAATCCAGTGAAACTTCCCATTTTCTGTATACATCCTAAACGACAATTTAAATTTTCCTGTAATAAGACACAGAACAGTATCAAGCTCTTTGTTTTGGTAGAGTCATCTATTTACCTCTTATACAGGCAAAATTAAAGTAGATTCAAAGCGAACAATGTAGAAAATGTAATAGTCCAATGAAGTATTAAGGGTATCAACAGTGCAGAGAAGATGATAAAGGACAGCCACTGACTGGAGATCATGATCCAAGGATTCTTTCTACTGCACCCCTCAGTTACCTAATAACTAACTGAGATGAAAGATTTTTTCCAAGTTGATTTATTCACTGCAGTTTCTCTGGTGTTAAAGCTAGCTAAAATACAAAACTTGAGGCTAAGAGACACAACTGCATGAAAAGTTTTTGCATTGACTTTACTAATACACATTCAGCAGAATCAGAGAAAGCCTTTGTTCAGTTGGCAGAATGCCTCAATCAGCTTGCATGCTTTTGGCACTTATCTGCATTTCCCCATCTCCCATTTTCCATAATTAAAAAAAAAAATAAAAAAATAAAAAAAAAAAGGCAACAAAATCTACAACTGAAAGTCAATTCTGGCAAGTTTCTTCAGGGGAGAACTAATGCATTTGACAGTGGCCTAGTCTGAAAAGCCTCCTCTTCAGAAACTACTTAAAGAATCACTGTCCCTTAATATTTCCAAGGAGGCATGTACAGATTACTTTGCATCTCTAATTCAGGAATCTAAAGCAAGTAACAGGAGAGTTGCAGTTAACTATTCATGTATTCCACCAGTTAGAAGTAACATACTCCCCAAGAGCATCCTATGAGATTTCAAGTATTCCTGTATGCTTCATCAATTCACAGAAAGCAGATTAATCTGTTACAAATGTTCTATTCAACTATTATTAACATAATCATTCATGCAGTATTGTTGCTATGGCTGTGGAAAGGAATAAAAAAGGAAAAATCTATTCTAAGATTACTTTTAGCCCATTTTCTGAATTCTGACCTAAGATTACAGTCAGTCAGCTCCATTAGGTTGGCCCCCATGACTGTTATCCTACAGCTTTTTATTTTGATCAGTCTTGAGATAACACACAAGCAACTGGGATCATACCTTTGGCTAGTAAACAGGGGTACGGACACAAATTAAACTTCAAAGTTAAGAAGGTTAATTTTTTTTATTAATTCAGATATGTTAAGCATTTTTATGGAACTAAAAAAATCTTCTGTACTATTTGTACATCTTCTATAAATCTTCTATACTGTCTGTATTAACAATCAGTTTAAGAAGCAAAAGAAACTTACACAAAGTTAAACTTTCAAACATATAATAACATGAAATTGTTAAAAAAAACTAAAAAAAGAAGCAATTTTATTCATGAAAATATTGTGCAGGAGATATATTCAGTATAGCCCCTGTGGATCAAAGAAATCCCTTTCCATCACTGTCTATCATAACAATAGAATTTAATTACAGCCATAAACAACAGCAAAGTGCCCTCTGCCTATCAGCTTTTTGCTGTGACAAGTCCGAGCACTAGACAAAAATACAACTCATTCTCATGAAGAAAATGTTTTTGTTATCAGATCCAAAGCCCTGTTACCAGGTGTACGCATAAACCTTCATTTAATTGCCATAAGTTGAAGATTTAAGAAGCCATCAGGAAAAGTATACAAACATGACACAAGGAACTCAGACAGTGCTTCTGTCTGGAAGCAGAGGATAAGATACTGAATATCAAGCTTGCCTGTTACCTAGGTTTTGATTGTTAGATTGTTATATGATGAGCAATAACCATAGCAAACAAACACATCTAACAAACAGACACATATCAAACAAGAGGGAAGCAGCACTGTAAGGGTTATATATAGCACATCTGAAGATCTTTGGGTTAGCATGAACTAGCAGAAAACTGAGCACACAAGGAAGAAGACCGGCAGTCTCTGTCCAGGGGACAAATGTGCAGTGGCTGGTTGAATAGCTGAGCAATAGGGGATTCACTTCTCTAATTACAGCACTGATGGGCTAATCTCACATATATTGCCTTGAATAAACTTCTGCCTTAAATAGACTGCAACCTAATTTGTCTTGAATGACTGTCCTTGAATACTTAAGCTTGGAGTAGTGTAGATGAAAAAACTAAAACATAATGCTAAGACTTTCTTCCACAAACATCCTTCTTAGGCTGCTCTTTTATTTTACTAAATTCATGGATTATGAGCTGGGTATTTCATTCTCACCTCTTCTGCTACAAGCTTCAGGGTCTCATGGCAATGGACTGTACCTGGTTACACCTATCCTGTTGCTTTCTTAAACTGATCCTTTTCACTGCAGTATTAATGCATTTCCAGTCTGTTGAAGATGGAGCCGTTTCTCTTACCGTTGACCTCTTCTGTTTTATCCCTGTTAACCTAGCTGACAGAAATGCACAAACTTATGTTAGTTGCAGCTCTGACGACTTACTTTTCCTCTCAGAGGATGAAATTCATATTTCCTTTACATCCTTGAAATATTCTCAGAACTGGTATTTCAAGTGTATGCCTTAACTGTGACATTGCTTCAAAGTAAAGCCATTAGCATAAGTTGCTTGATTTTCCATACTGTAAATAGAGCTAACAAAAATCAGACTTATTAGGAGAAACAGTCACAGCACACACATCATATCGGATGGATAACTCCTAGCATGAGTGGAGTTTTCAGTAAACACAGCAAATGACATACTAATAAAGCAGATGACAGACTTGGCACTTGGAGCTTTTTTTCCCCCCCAAGTCACTTTTTCCTTCTCCCAAATTCTTACTGTACTGGCAGTCCTTCCTTCAACAGCATATAAAAGTCAGCCTGAGGAAAGGCAAAATGACTTTCCAAGGACTGTTCAATGACATGGACAGGCTTCCCCCTGGCTCTTCACTGACCCCTCAGCTAACAAGGTTAATTAGTTACTTGCACAATCATGTAAAACCATCTTGAAGCCCAGCCTAAGATTCAGCCATTTCGTTGTTTAGAGAGTGGTTTATTTTGATTTTTTTGAGCAACAGCCTGCTGCACTGTTCTCTATATCTAAAATACCAGACATCCTCACATTCATGACAAATGCAATCCTGCAATATCACTAAAGACGAAATGCCAATTCAATTTGAGTTCCTAAGTCTCTGCAGGGATGGCTTCTGACAAAGTAATCCAGGCATGGTATGCTTTAAAGACATTAGATGTGAGCTGGCAGCCCTAGGTAATGATAGCTTTGATGCTCCAAGCATCCCTGGACAGGAGGACACAAACATCTCTTGGGTCTTTCTGGTCATATGCTACTCAGGGCTTTCCTCACCTCCATCCTTTCCTAGAGCTGCCAATATTTCTTGTTTACACTGTTTTCAAGTCTGCATTTAGCTCATGCCTGGGTTTGAACAGTGCCCTACAAGCTTACCAAGCCTCAGGACTTCTCTCATCCCAAGGGCACCTCAAGTGCTTCTCCTGTTTTCAGCTATTGCTCCCCCCAGTAGCCTCAACCATGACACTTTGTCCTTCCCTTTGTAGAATCGTCTGTGATTTTTTTGATTAAAAAGGCAGGAGAGATGAAAATCGGCTCTCTGTGCTCACTCAAGTCAGCTTCAGCGCGACACTGGGATTTTGATGGTCATCTATTTGCTTCTCTTTAGATTAAGAGATATTTTTATTTCCTTTCAAGGCCATGGTAATGAAAACATTTCCTTTTTCTTTTAACCATCTGGAAAACACTGCTAAAACTGGAAATAGAGGCTCAGCTAGGGCACATGCCTGTTCAACTTAAAAACATTTCTTACCAGTCACAGATTGTACAGTTTAGATGTATTGAGACATACAACAATAACTGTGTGTATATTGTATGCATACACGCAGAAAAACAAACTTCAGCTATACAGAATAAACTCAAAAATATCACTGAAAACACTGATTTCACAGTGTTTTCCGGAGCACATCATATATTATCACTGCCTGCATACACCCTGATTAAGAAAGACTGTGGATGCCCAGAAGAGCTCCTTGATTGACTTCAGAGGATCTTGACTCAGGCCTCAGTGTTATCCTTGCTTGCTGACCCCTGCCAGCAGATGAGCATGTAATGCAGAGTTCCGGATATCAGATGGCAGATTTGGAGGGAAAAAAACAAAAAAAAAAAATCTACTCAGAATACATTGAAAATGGATCTCTCCAGTGGAATCTATGTTTAAAGAATAACCACCTGCAAAATGTATATTCACTTACTGCTACAGTCCCCTGTAATTTACAGCTTCCCCTGAAAGAATAATTTCCATCCGTTTTAACAATATCTAAGATCAAAGACTGGCTTGATTATGTCTTTTCAGCCTGAGAACACTGTCACATACACATAAGGAAAAAGAAAATTTAAAAGTCAAATTTGCATTTTAAGCCTAAAATAACTGTCAAACCACTAAAGACAGAAAGACAGGCTTTAACTCAATCATGCCATCTGAAGCTCTCTTCAGAGGCACAGCCAACTGGAAGATGGTGGGTTATTCAATTTCAGCCTGGCATTCCCATAGCTTTACAGTCAAAAAAGGAAGACAAGCAGGACTTTCCTTTGTGTTTCCTTACTTGAAGGCATAGAAAAGCACTGTTACTGGCTGCCTCAAAAGATAAGTCATTCCACACTTGATGTAAATCCAAGCAAGTCTACCATACATGTCCATTTAGAAAAAATTACTTCCTATTGATTTTATTATTTGCCATAGCAGCTGTAAACCCACGATTGTTTCTGTTTAGAAGAGAATCAAGGGCATGCATTGAGCTTACTAATACAATAGTTAATTGCCAAGAATGATGGCAATAAACTTGACCACAGAGGTAAGAAGATAAAAACATGGAAGATTAGCATCATAAAGCTTGTAACTGCAGGAAGAACAGTTCATGTTTAACTGAGGATACCAGACTTGAAGTAGCAATGGAATGTCTTCATGAATTTGAAATAAAAACCAGACTTTCTCCAACCATGTGTTAAAGCATAGTAATTATACTGCAGATAGCAGAGAAACAAGAAATTGCATCTCACCAGTGAGACTTATTATAAGTATAGATACTTACCCAGGTTAAATTTCTCATTCCACATCATCCATTAATTGTGTGACAACATCTTCTCATC
>JARCZZ010037617.1:26742-40210 GCA_030323915.1 Brotogeris chrysoptera | reverse complement strand
ATGTCAGATGGTGACTTGGCAGCTGTCTTGTGGTGCCATTGTCTGGTATGTCTCATGGTGATGTCCTGTGAGGGACAGCATGGGAATTTCCAGGTGTAAATTAGTTTATTCTTTAAACTAACCTCATCACTGTTTTATCACCATAGCAGCATGCCCTAGGATCCCTGCAGTTTCGACTCTGGGAAGTGGGCAACCTTCTCCTTGGTGGGGGAAAAAGAAATCCAGGCGCTTGCGTGACACTGAGTTTCTCTTGCAAAGTCTGGGTCAAGCATATTTGTCAGGCTTGAATCCATGACTGTGTATATCCCAAGTGCAGTTGTGTTGATGCTATGATGATAAAATATAAAAGAGGCACAAGATAGCTTCCAATAAAAGGTTATCACTGCAATTTAGAAAAATTGTGTTTAGAGATTTAGAAATCCATTTCTAAGGTCTTAACTCTTCCTTCCTTGAGCATATCATTTTCCTTTTTATCTCGGCCTCTTAATTGTAGTTCAAGTTTGGTACTAAGATGTTAACAGCAAGTGGAGGTACCAGTAAAATCTCTTAGTACTGACCATTTATTGGTTTTAACCTGTGTAAGACTGCCTGTCATTATTCGAACTCCTGTCCTTTGTTTTTACTTTGCAGAAATGAGGAAGAATAATTTCTCTTTAGGGTAGCATAAATTTAGGTCATACAAGTTTTAGTGCCAGCAGTTTTCTGCCTGTTCTTGCAAAGACCCAATCCAGAGGTGAGTGTCAGTTTCTTCTGTCATTGAACATGATAATTTACTTAGGTTTATCGTTTCTTAAAGTGAAAGGTCTTAAGTCAAATACAGTGGGATATTTAGTATGTAGTAGTACAGACGATAGAGGGGATGTCTTTGTGCTCCCTCTGGCCCTAGTGACAATGATGTGCTTGCCTGAGATTATGCAGGACTGGGCTCAGTAACCCATGTTGTTTCGTCCACTGTTAGTTAAGCTGCCCTATAATTTGAGGAACTGAAATGGAATTTAGTACAGTGAATCCCACACTGTGATGTGTGAACCTCTTCTATCTGCAAGGCAAAGAAAATGCTTCGTGATGCGTAGAGTCATGACTGTGGACGTGTTCCTTTGCTTTGGATGGTCTGGGAATCCATAGCTGATTGACAAAGAACCTCAGATAAATACAAAAGCTGCACATGATTCTTTAGGCCAGATCCTGAGATCTCATAAATTGCCAACATCCTTAGGACATGACCCTTTGTCATCTGTATAATAATGTGTAAATATATGGGAGATATATCCATAGCTGGTCTAAATCTGCCTACATCTTAAATAACCTAATAATTGCCTAGTGTTCATGCACCACATAGCTTCAGAAATCAATCAATCATCAGTGAGGAGACAGTGTGAAGCTCAAAAACACAACTGCATGTGCTCTTCCTATAAAGCCTTCCTGTGCAGCATTATATATAATTGCTTACTATTAGTTAATATCTAATTTAACACAAAATGGAACTTCTTATGCACACTGGCATATAACACTGTTCGGTGTGCCTCTGTGATTTCACTGGTTTGTAGGAGTAAAGGCATCACTGCAGCTTGTTTAGCTAACAAAACATGATGTAGCTGGATTATAATTATAAAACACCAAAGCTCAGGGGACAGTACACCCTCTAAGCACCAGCGCCTGGATTTGCATTAAGGAGTTGGTTTGAAGCATGAAATTTCAAGGAGATCATCTGAAAAATCTGACTTTGAGAGAGATCTCTTCAAGTGACTTCCTCCTTTCTTTCAAATATGTCCAGGCTTTGATGAATTCCCAGACTAGGGTCTTCATTGTGTCACTGTAGATCCATGTTAGGAATGTGTTTCTTATGTCTGCTTTCTTCCTTTCATACACTGCCAATATTTTTTTTTTCCTCTTCAAAATTTGAACAAGAAAGACAGACAATTGTGCAAAAGCTTCCTTGGAAAAATAAAATGCCTTGAACTATTGCAGCTGCTTTGCTATAAATAAAGTCAAACATACTAAGGCCTTAACCTAGCGTTTCTTTATGTTAGATTTGGAATAGCCTTACTGGATACAAGCCCAGTGGATAATATCCCTGAAGAATTTATCTTCTATGCATATTTCAGTTCTTGTGAGTAGAAGAAAGCAGAAACAGTGTGTTATGAAAAGTTATTCATAAATTATAACTTCAGGTACACAGAAGGTAGGCTGCTCCAATGTATATAAGCAATGCAAGCACTGAGAATAAGAGGTGGACCTGCAGCAGTGTACATCTGAATATCCCAGAGATTTGAGAGACTGTGATCTGCTTAGATCTAGAATCCTGAAGGATTGTGTGGTATGAAACAATAACTACTTTCCAATTTTTAGTTGCTTTTCAGTAATAAATGGTTTTGATACGTGATTTTTTTTTCTTTGTCCAGAGCATATGAAATGACTTTGCATAAATAATAATCAGGCATAACTGAAACGTCTGGTATTTTGAAATGGATTCTGATTCATGCCAAAGCAGGAAGTCGTGAGTGAAACAATTAATAAATGCCATTCCTCACTTTCTAGCACAATAAAGGGAAAACAAATTAAGACAAACTGCTTAAGCTTTTAAATGCATATATCCGTGTTGCAAAATGTAGCATAAAGGTCTTAGCTATTCTGTCTGCATTGTTTTAACTAAATTAAAAGCATCAAATAGCAAAATAATTACAGATTGCACAAAAATAAGGTGAAAACAGTTTCATCTGAGGAGTTTCTTGTTTCCTGATTTAAAGAGTGATGACAAGAGACTGACTCACAGTTTGAAGCTTGTCCAGCGCTTGTAGCTGACCCACTCCTGTCTGATATGAGAGGTGAAACTCAAAGGTTCCAACATTTTCAGACTGGGGGACTTGGAGGAGTGTGTAAAGACTGAGATCTACAGCAGAACAGTTGAGCTTTAGTGCACATTCAGTCAGAACTATTCCTCAAAATTCAAGAGAGCAGATGTTGCCCATGGGATTATGACCTTTACCCTGATGTTCAGGTTTTCTCTGTTTACATCAGGGATAAGCTAAAATAAATATATTTACTTCAGATTGCCTGAGGCCTGAATGGTCTAAAAATATTGAAGATCACTGCAGCAGCTCAGCAGTGAGTTTGTTTGAACAGAATCAGCATTATTTTTATAGAGCAGAGAAATATTTTACGTGCTTATGGGTAACGGAGTTTGTTTCTTAAAGGCCATCCTCAGCTCTCCTCCAAACTGTGTAGCTTCGTGGAGAAACAATTATCATCAACTAAAGCCCTGAAACTTTATTTCCAGCTTTTTAAAACACTTTGAAAATCTCTGGGGGAAAAATCTAGTTACTGGTCAAGCATGGAGAGCAAACTTCCATTTGAGTATCAGTGACATACACTGTCAGTAGTCCCTGAGCTCTCGTAATCAGGTGTCTGGTACAGCAGAGACATCCCCACTCAATGCTATGTAATACTTCAAGAATTTTCCTTCTAGACATGGCCAAGCCCTTAAGAAAGTACAAGATCTTGAAGGATTTCAGCAGCTTTGCCTCTTGGAGTCCAGTCCACAGGGTGTCAGGAAAGTCAGCCTATTGTTGGCAGGAGGCTGAAAGGGTGATGTTCACTTGTCTGACTTTATTATTTGATGTCCAGAATATGTCAATCTCCTTGTTATTTTTCTTTCATTGCTTGTTCTTTCTGGAGCCAAAAGGCATGACATTCAGAGAGCACTTTTTCATATCCCTGCCTTCAGTCTTAATGGCCAGTTCCCCTACCTGCTGGTGGGGACCCAGTACGGTTTTTCAGAACACAGCATGTTTCAGCAGCATGGGTTTTTTTACTCATTTCATAGTGGCACAGATAGATGAAGGAAAAGTCCTATAAGAATGGAAAAACAATATTGTGTTGAAGCATGTTCAAGGACAGGTTGGACGAGGCTTTGAGAAACCTGGTGTACTGGAAGGTGTCCCTGCCTGTGCCAGGGCAATTGGAAGTAGTTGGATGATCTTTCAGCCTTTCAACCCAAACTATTCTGTAATTCTATGATTCTGTGGTAAGGAACTAGGTTATTAGGATGGTAAATGCAGAAGGGTCCTTACAAAAATTCCTTATGTCATGAATGACTTTGAAGTTCACATACTCATTTTGGAGGTCTCTGGCTTGAGAAATTGAGAAATGGTGTCCAAGGAGGCCAAACACTGTTTACTCTAACTGAAAGCAATGGAAGATTCAGATGCATTGCATTTTTTTATGAAGTAACAAGTAAATGAAATTGATTGCCCAGGTTTTATTGCATCACTGTTAGATTAGAGGAACAATTTTGACCTCTGTCCCTGGGGTTTCCAATCAAAAAGGGTGAGATAATCACCCTTTCCTATCCTGCACAAGCAGACTAAGGCTGAATGTGTTCATTTGTGTGAAATAAGGCTCAGCTTCTCTGAAGCACCATGGAAAGACCAGTGCTTGTGACAGTAACTGCATTTCTAAGCAGCTGCTAGTCAGGGACAGCATTTCCCTCTGCCAACCCTTCAATAGCTTTGTAAATATGAAAAGAGTGATATGGTCTACTTGTGTGGTGGTGTTACACGTTTTGTTCATGGCGCATTTCAAACAGCATTGAACATAAACATTTTCCACATATTTTTGTCAATAATTTTTCCTTGTGGTAAATTCTTAGACTCTGACATATTTTGAGCTTGCCTTCAGCAATCTGTACACATGTTTCTTATTAGGATCTCCCTTGTTACATCATTTATTATAGCACTGTTTTGCCAAATGTTTGCATTAGGAAAGGCATGCCATTCTGACGTTATTCAGGGATTCTTACAGGGAAGTAAGGTAAAATATAGATGATACTCTGTTTTGAGCCCATAAGCACAGACGTTTCTGATTAGGGTTTTCAGCAGCTTATAAAACCAAATGGGATTTGACAGAAGCGAGCTATAAGGGAAGGTTTGCAAAACTTCTTAGAAAGATTTGAATCCTTAATTTGTATGTATTCCCAGCTGAAGTTTCATTTTGTAGGGAAATGAATATGGGAATCTACTGCATAACCAGCAAACTCCAATGATTTCAGAGAAACATAATAAAGTGAAAATAAATTATATGGTAATAATTGTTTTGGACTGCAGGGCTAGCACAACAACCAGGGAAAAAAACAAAAGCTCTGATTCACCATGGTATTACTTCCTTTTTATACTGATTTATCTGTATTGCATTCAAGGAAAAACAGTGGCATAAATAATTAAAATAAGGGCAAAAATCACTCGGGTCCCCACAGAGGTTGTTTCTTTCTTATTACAACAAAGTGGTTTGAAGGAACCTATAAAAAATGAATGCACCTGATTCACTTGACATTTTTCAGTTGTAAAGTCATCATCCATATAGATGTACTTTCTTTTAATATATGGCAGGTTGTTCAGTTCTACCCATCAGCGCAGTATCTGGAAAACAGTGTCCCACAGTGAGGCAGAAAAATATTATAAGTCCATTATGGAGTGAGGCAGAGAAAGACTTGGATACTTATATAAATTCAGGCAGGAGGAGTAAGGAAGAAATGAGAATGGTAACAGTATCTACTATTTCCCAGTCTGGTGCCTTAACACAAGGGTTTTCCTGGTTTCTTAAAGATGGCCTTCCCCCATACTTACAGGAGCAGTGGACCACTGCTTCTCCCTGTTCATCCAAGCACCTTGCAGTTATTCATTTGTTTTAATGTATATGTCTTCCATGAGCCATGTTCTAGTTTGCAGTGCCCGCCATGAAAAACTACCCATGTTAAGAAGTCTAACCTTAATTTCAGAGTTGTTTATTTGCTGCTGTAAGGAACAGTGAGAACAGATGAATAAAGATGAAAGGGATTGAAAAGGCTTCTCAGTTTGCTTGCTTTGTGCCTTGCCAGGATATTCTCTGCCGTTGTCCCTCCTATCCTGCTAGCCAGATTCAGTGACTGTTCAAGGACTAGGAGCAGAGTGGGATCGCTCGCTCTGGAAGCTGGAGTGCTTGAAGCTGTGTTTTGTATGTGTCTAAAGCTATTAATTTGTTAATCATGTCACTATTCATTGAATATTTAGCACAGTCAAGTTGTTATTACTTGACATGTTTCAAGTTCTATGTTTCTATGTTCCAGCTTCCACAAGCTTTATTTCCCTCTCCAAATGTGCAGTATTCACCCCATCTAGCTCTGCATGCCCACTCTATCCTTTCCAATGCCAGTTGCTTACTGCTGGTTACATAAAGGTATTACCCACCCAATAAAGCAAATTCAGCTCTCCTAGCCTGAGGCAGACCTTTGAGCTGGCCCTATTGCAATCCTTCTCTCTGGAGGTTTCCAGGTAAGAGTATAAAGGGCAGTACCCAGTACAGCAGCGGGGACACCAAGCAGTGTGCTAAATCAGCTCTGGTAAACTGTACCCAGAACAACCCCTGATGAGCTCCTCAAAAGAAGAATGGTTTAGAGAAAGAGCAGTGTGAAAATTCAGATGAGGAAAGAAATATATAGGTTGATGACTGGGAGAAATTACTTAGATCTCTCTCTCTCATGGCTCATCTTTGTAATTAAATATGTTGTCCTGTTGTGCCTTCTGTGTACAGAAAGTCTGATATCAGTATTGAAGATTAAATCGGTTCTGGTTTTGGAAAGGCTCAGATTTTCAATCTGTTCACCAAAATTAATTTATTTACTTTGCTGTGAGTTAATATTGAAAAGAGATATCTCTATTTTCAGACCCTTGTACAGATGATGTCCCCAAAACCTTGCTATATTATCAAAGAACATACTTCATTTTGTCTCTGTCCAGAGGATCACTTTCTGGTTAAAGATCATTACCATACTAGAAATAGAATCATAGAATCATCGAATGGTTTGAGTTGGAAGGGACCTTAAGATCATCTAGTTCCAACCCACCAGCCATGGTGATGCCTCACACTAGACCATGTTGCTCAAGGCTCTGCCCAACCTGACCTTGAACACTTTTACCGTTATTTGCATGAAGATGAATACAACAATATCATTTAAAAAACTTTAAAAGTCATTATTCTTACAGTTTCTCAGAGCTTTGTGTGTGATCTGGTCCAGCCAATGTTCAAAACTGTATGTTATCTGATATTGAGTGCTTCGCCAAATCATTAATCTAATTCCCAGGAGAAGGCTTGGGGACCATGGTGGCTGTCCCCACGGGAGTCAACTGGAAGGTCTGCCCTTGTGCAATGGAGGCAGGGAGTCCCCAGCAACTTCTCAAAACTGCTTTTCTTTCTCTTCACAGCAATGTTAATGAGCGAATTGGTTTCACTTATCAGCTTCTGTGTCTACAGAGCTGCTGGTTTGGCATAAAGTTTGTACTGATGTACTGCTTCATTTGATTCAAACCAAAATCACATTTCTGGAAGAATAAGTCTGCAAACTGTAAACTTGTTTCATATCCAGATTTACTTTCTCATTTATATTTTTTTTTTTAATTTAGGTTTTTTACTTCCTTAAGTAGGAATAAAATGATTCAATAATAAAGGTAGCCAAGTATGAAAACATAACTGTATAATATATTGCTATATTTTGCAAGAAAAGGCAATAACACAGATCTACAAATAGGATGCACATAAAAAAACTGGGTATTGAAACCAATGATAGTTTGGGGGACTTCTGAGTCTCTTTTCTGGGCCCATACATTTCCAGACTGCTTGGTAACATTGTAAGGAGTCAGAAATTTCCATGAAAGAAAACAAGCAAGAAAGTATCTATCCATCCATCCATCCCCAGGACTTCGGAAAAATGCCAAATGTTTTGAGGTTGAGATAAAAGCATGGGTGTTAGAAACATCAAGAGCTAGAATAACTTCTGCAAGCATTGCAAACAGTGCTGTTCTGACAAAAGCAGTGTGATGTATCTTGATGAAGAGCTCCCTTTACTATGCTCACACACTTCATTGTCATCTCTAAAATTTCCTAATTTGCATTGTACCCACTGTTTTTACATGCTACTTGCTTTGTAGCTCATTGATTTCAGTTGTGCAAAGCAAATTTATCCATGTGAAAAGTAAGATTTAACTGTATGGTATAAACAAATGCTATGATGTTGGTTATACATGTTAGTAGAAATTGTATTAGGACTTTATAAACTGGCAGGCATTATAAAATCTAATAAGCAAATAATGATTTTGTATTGTGTATTTCTCAGCTACCAGTGATCTGATGAAGAAATTTGACCACTGCTGAAGATGTCTTACACCCAGCCTAGCCTTTGCCATCTGTATTTTACAATACTAGTGCTTAAAATGGGCATTCTTAATGTTTGGTGCATGAAGAAATATGACAAGTGCCTGGTTCCAGCTCTGCTGAAACTTTAATCAATACAAATCTGGTGCCTGCGTGTGGATGAGCCATCTCCTTTTGGTGCAGGGTTTGCATATAAGTAGGTCCTTGTCCTAGAGAAGCATGTATTAGCCAAGAGGAAAATATCTTCAGAAAAAATGTCCTATACCCATGCCCAGGACATGGTGCTGTTCTTCAAGGCTTTTCCATTGTCTTCTCCAGCCTTGTCACTAAAGAGTAAACTGATGAGTATAGATATGCCAGCGATCAACTACGGTTTAATTTGGTTTAAAGCAATATAGCATCATGAGCATTGTACGGGAAGAGTAAGTTCTGGAAATAGATGTTCACATAGAGAAGCTACTCTGGAATAGTTGTCACAGAGAAACTATTTCATGGTAGTAGCTATGGCAGCATCCCTGGTCAGAAAGGACTCACGCTATGAGTAGCCATTCCCTGAACTGTTTTAGTGACTCATGTAGCAGTCAGAGAGCCCCTGGCTGGGTGCCCCACTCATCAAGTCCCTCATGAAATTGTTTATTGGGATAGCCCACAACTTGTTGCTTCTTATTTTGTTGGGAAGAGGAACCTAACTCTCATCTGGAAGTCCTTATTTGGCTTTCTAGAAAAGACTCTAAACCATGCTGTATTGTATTTATGTGTCTACAGTTGGGGCCTGCACTTTCACTTCAATGCAGATCAGGAAGCAGTAGATTGTGTAACTAGTAATAAGTAATTTCCTAGACAAAATTGTAAGTCAGGCTCTGTTAGGTGGATCCCGGAATTCTATAGCCTTTTGTTTATCTAGAAAGCTAAATGTGAAATATATTGTTCTATGTTGCAGAACTTTCTATAAACCTATTAATGCAACTGTCTCCTCACATTTTCCACATTCCAAAAATTAATTCTCTCAGTGCTAAACTTGGCACATATACTTAAATAAGAATCTTGAGGAAGCAGCCTAATCCTTTTGCAATCCAGTTTCATAGGAATATCTCAGTTGAAGTCAATGGGAAAGACTCATGTTGGCATCATGCTGGAGGTATATGGATCCACCTCAGGAATATGAGATGAATTCTGATTCTAACCTGGCACCCACACAGGTCATTAAACTAAGATGCTGGTTTAAGAAATGTGTATGTGTTTTCAGTTGTAGCACTAAAAGGTGAAATTCAGTTTAATAAATACAATTTTTATCTTATCGCTGAAGATTTGCTTCATTACTCGGCCATTTTAGTGTCTGATGCTAGAGACTTTAACAGTGTGGACAATGAAGGGAATAAAATCCTTACACTTCTGAAAACGTATCATACTTTCAAGTGGTTTTGGTATCTTTTCTGAAAAAACATTACTTGTGAAATTCATCTCTTGAAAATGAAAGCACAGTTGAGCATTTCTTTGCTTAAATGTTAATATTCTTTAGCAACTAGGCAACTGGCATGTCTTGGTTCTCTCTATGTAGCAATTTGTTTACATTTTTAGCAAGCAATGTAGTCATTAACAGCAATCTTGGATCAGCAGGAACTTGTGTCTGCTGCTACCTTACTAATGCACGTTATTATTCACAGCCTTCTGCAGATCTAAAATACTACTGGCTTCTGAAAACTTAAAAACTATGTGGGAAATGTTAATGCACAGACTAAGAAATGAACACTAAGGTCTAAGGACCTAAGATTCTGCATTGTCCTGTATTTTGCTTCAGTGTTATCTTATACAGTGGTTGTCTAACACTAATGATGAGATTCATCAACATTTCATGAGTATTCTGAATTTACTTTTTGGAAACATTCATGGTAAATCCAAGTGCAAGTGGGAACCAGACCCTTGAAGTTTTTGTTATAGAACCAAAGGACATATTAGGCATCAGTTACACACCCAGTGAGAAAATACAGTTCATTGGGACTGTATGGATGTAATTAAGATTATTAACGTGGAATTAGTTTAACACCTACTTTTAAATAATAGATTCTTCAGATCTGTTGGCAAAAATCTGTATTTGCATAGATGACTGTCAGAAACATATGTTTTGCTACTCAAGATTTCTTTCAGCTAAGAGAAAATGAACTTTCATTTGCTGCTTCCATAGGTGAATAGATTGTCTGTTAAAGTAAGAAATAAATGGGGATGAAATCACAGTATGACACACTGCAAGCCAGGTGCTGAGTTCCTCAGCTGACTGCTGATAGTTCAGGATAGGCCCAAAGTAAACCAGCATCTGAAGAAATATAAGGTAGAATAATGAGGCAAGCCTGAAATGTAGGTGTCTCCTGGACTGCAATCAGCACTTCTGTTGCTTTCAGATTCACACTGTTTTGCATTCAACACATGTTTTTCCTTTACCATGCTGAGGTGGCCAAGCCCTTTACTGGCTCTGCACCTTGGTTCCTCCTCCTTCCCAAAGGACATGGTGACCCCTCAGTAACGGAAGTGTCTGTAGCTCACACGATTTTTACATGTCTCCAGTTGGCCACAAATCTTTTGTTGCACAGCAACCCACTCTACCTGGTTAGGAGTCAACTGTTCAGCTTCAGAAACTTAAAAATTAGCTGTTTGTTCCTATCTATCTGTGGAAAGCAGTAGGTGCCTTGAAGTGCTAATTGATTCCTCTCAGATGAGTAATAGAGGATGACATGAATGCTGACCTCTCTCCACCTACAAAGTGAATCTAGATGACCAGCTTAGGCTGGATACCTAACTTTAGATGCCTAAACATAATACAAATATCACCTCTATTTAAGAATCTGACCCCTTAAGGACAATATTTCCAGTGACTTGAATAATTCTCTTCAAACTCAAGAGAAAAAGATACCTTTTTCTTTTTGCTAAATGCTTTTCCTTTTCACTAAAGGTAACTCTAGCTTAGGGGTTTAGCTACATGCTGACAGAAAGCACAAAGTCTGTAAATTATATTATAGGGATTCTCTAAAGCTTTAGTCAAAGCAGGGTATTTACATGGCTTGAGATTCTGGTTTTCAGGTATTTTCCAGAATTCCTCTGAAAAAAAGTTCTTACCAGATTTTGGCTGATTCTTTTATCATCCAGGTATGAGCCAGATATAATGACCTTAAATTCTGCATTATGATTGGAAGCACCAGTAAATTGAAAACCTTTCTCTTCATTCTCCTGGGTATCTATAGTATATGATATTTAGAAAGCATAGTTGACTATAGAAAGTGAAATCATAGAATCATTTGTCATTTTATAGTTTCTGAAATCTTTAGATACCATTGTAAGTCATTTTCAATTTTTCTCCACATACAATTGGTAACAACGGTGACAGCAATAGTAGATTTTTCTGCCTCTTCTCCCATCTGTCTGTCTCCCTTTATTCCCATAATGAACCAGCTGGTCATTAAAATTTGCAGCTAAGTAGAGGAGTACATTACTGCCCTCTGCTATGGGAAAGGCAAGTATACCCACAAGTTGGTTCATCAGCATGCATGGCTGTCAATCAGTGTGTCCCAAACTCAGAAGCAGACAACGCATGTGCTACCACCCACCCCGAAAAGATGCTAGAGATGCTGAGTGGGAACTCAGAATACAATGTACTTGTTCAGAGAAAAAGAGGCATGTGAGACACTTATCTATAAGAACCAGTATTCTACTGCTCACATTGTTTCTCTCTTGCTAGTGAAAATGTGGGATGAGAAATAAAGCAGCCAGAAATAACAGAACTGTTAGTTCTTATGTACTTGAAGTTCTGATGGAAAGTGTACGAGCATGTAATGCTGTACACCTGAGAACCAGGAATCAGAGGTGAAAAAATGTAGTCCACGCTAAAAAGCAATGTATTTTATTAAGTAGAGAAGTGAGGTGAGAATTTTTATTTAAGCCTCTATTCTGCTTATCTTTACCATTTGGGAGGAAATCAAAATGTAAAACTAAATTGCTATGGCAGCAGAGTATAAATAAAAAACAGATAACATGCTACAGGCTCAATCAAAAGTTCAGCTGCAGAAAGCAGACAATACTGGCTTGCCTCTGCCATGTAGTTTAGCTCTGTAGCAAGACAGGCTAGATTTCAAACCTCATGTTTGACTGGTTATCCCTTTTGTGTCAAAATGACCTCATCACTGATAGACATGGCATTTTATTTTCCCGAGCTTCAGATATGGGCCAGATTTTGTATTCCTGGGGAGGATAAAAGTACACATACTTATTCAACAATAAGACAAAATGGTATGTGCAGTTCCTATTTTGAACAGTAGTCAGGCTACCTCAAATATTTCAACTGGTTCTATGATGGAGCCATAGGTATTGATGCAAAACTCTTGGGTGTTGCAACGGTATTCAGGGAATTACAGGATCTCTGTCATAGATGATGCTCTGAGGACATGTGTACACTGTGCCCTGTTGTGCTTTGCCATCTTCTTTCTCAAACAAAAGCTTTCAAGTTTCTCAAGGTCAGTTATTTGTTCTTTTAAGTCCCTGTCTACTGAAGTGTCTGCAGACTTGGAAGGTGAAGGAATCTTTAGAGATTCCTGTCTGAAGGGATTGACTTGGAATACAGTTTGGGGAAAGAAACAAAAAGAGATTGTTTGAACTAAAATACTTCCAGCATCTGTGACCTTAACATTTCTAGAGAGTAAATTTATAGCTGCTGCCTTCAGCCTGGGTAACCACTAAATTTTTCATTATCCTAGAGTTGTATGTCCTCTTCCACCAATTGAAAATACTTCCATGTTCCTTTAGCTTAAGGCCCTCAACTTAGAGGAAAACTATAATTTCAGTATTTTTTCCATAAGTCATAATACCACAAAACATGTTTTTTCTATGAATTCTGTATATTAGCACTTACAAGTACGAAAATATCCATGGCAATAAAGATAAAAGTGCAAGGGAAATACGACTTTATTGACAACATAATTTCCACAGTGATTTAAATAAAGCTAAATATCAGACACTTGGTTTTGTTTACAGTATTTTTTTGGTTAAATGAAGCCTACTGGGAAAGAAGGGAAGGAATCAAGACTTGAAAATTTAAATGTGAATTATCACAGAATCATAGAATCATAGAACAGTCAGGGTTGGAAAGGACCTAAAGATCATCTACTTCCAACCCCCCTGCCATGGACAGAGACACCTCACACTAAACCATGGCACCCAAGGCACTTTCCAGCCTGGCCTTGAATACCACTAGGGATGGAGCATTCACAACTTCCCTGGGCAACCCATTCCAGTGCCTCACCAC
>JARCZZ010037617.1:0-22949 GCA_030323915.1 Brotogeris chrysoptera | reverse complement strand
CTCTCTACACCCTGAGCCTGCACTACAGCCTCCCCTCTCATCGGCTCTGTCTGGGTGCCAATGCTGGCCACCACAGGGGCAACCAGAGCAGAGCTCCCAGCCTAGGCCCTGCTCATAAGACAAGGGCTCACCATCCCGCTCGCCTGCCCACACAAACTGCCTCAAACCCGCCCTGCTCATTCCTCTCCCAGGGTCAGGTTTTTCCCCAGTCAGGGCTGGTGCCGCTCCTCCTGGCACCACCCCCTGTGAGTCAGCTGAGCTGCCCGCTCCTGGGCAAGGCTTGTCTAGGACTAGCGGCTCCGTTGGTGGCTCTCACTGCTCTGATTTGAGGCTCCTGGACACTGAGCTTTTCCCCGCTCAGGTATTGAAGGCGTCCTCTCTGGAGCTGCTCGCCTCAGCGATTCAGTTATTATCAGTATAAATTCTGGATAATAAATGCTTTTATGGAATCACCGATAGGTCTTCAAAACTGTCTTCTAAATGTTAATATGTGACTGAATTCTGTCACTGCAAGCCTGGAATGATTGTGTGGTGTTCTTTGTCCACTGTAATCACAGATGTTAAAGTCCCAAAAATCCAATTACAGAATACAGTTACAATAATCTGCTTCATCTCAAGTCACATCAGAACTGTTTCTTGCAGCAACATTTTATTTCATATCTTTTCCAGGGTGCTTATACCTGTCCCTGGAGATGGGGCTTCTATTATTTCCCTTTATGGAGTGTTCCACAGTCCAATAGACCTTATCATTATTAAGACATTTTTTCTCATATTCAGCCTGAACTTTTCTGTGTGTATCTTCTTGTTATTACCTTGTGACACATCTCCCTCTGATATTTATGTGCCTCACCTGTTCAGTTATCATGTCTTCTAGGTTTTCATTTAACGCGCATATGTACGTTATCTATCTTAAACGCAAAAAGTGTATCATAAAAGAACAGATTTCATACAGAGGAGGAATTGTCTTGGCTCAGCTAGAGCTAAGAAACCTTTGGTATTTGTGGTGGGAGATAATTTAGCTCTTTAATGTAATTAATTTGGTGTTATTAGTGTTTTTAGCCAGTGCAGCTATATTGTTATGGTGTGGCATATATATAAAGGGGATTTAATCTTATTATTTTCTGGCATGGCACTTTCTTATGAAAGGAAAAGCTTTGCTCAAAGGATTTGCTCTGAAGATTTATAAACTTATAAATATTTTAGACTTAATACTCAAAGTGTGTTTGCTGTGATTGTTCTTTATGTTGAATCTTTCAACATTTATGAGGTGTTCTTTTTCAAACATCTTTCTACAGGTTATTTATCTTCATGTATTAATCCTGAAAACATTTTTCTATGTGAGAATTTTAAAACTATTAGATTAGAAGCTTCCACTGATAGAAAATGGAAGCTGAGGCACAGGGGAGAAAATGATTTCCTTATAGGCACATGTTTAGTGTGTGCTATGTGGCAACTTCAGTGAGACAAATCTGGGACTGGAGCATAAAATGCTCACATTAATGTTTACGTATGTGTTCACATACCTGAGAGAGAAGTTAATAACAGAATCTCTGCCTTTTAATTTTCAATATGGTTCTGAAATCATCATTCCTCATTCTTTTTAGTGTGAACCATTGATCTTTGCATAGTGAAGAATGGTCTTCCTGTCACAATTCCAGAGTCCCAAACTTGAATTATAATCACACATTTACCTGATGTTTATTTGTGTGATTTCTTGCTTTGGACCAGAGTAAAACCAGTGGTGGATGTCAGGATGGATTCCCTAGGTGACAACTGTATTGTCTGAATAGGACAAAGCTCAGCAGACATTCAAGCTGGAATCTGCCCATCACCCAACCTTCCTCTGTGTGATACAGCAGGTCAGTGAGAAGGGGCACTCCAGCAGTGCAGAGGAGCCTGTGCAAATTAGCCCCTTGCCCTTGCAAGCAGTGTGGACACAAGCAGTTTCAGTCGTATGGCAAAGAAACGTTGGGAACGCAGCTGGGTTTGGCTGGCAAAGACTACTTCTTACAACTAAGTCTACTGTGCTTAGATGCTTTTGTAAATCCCCATAAGTAGATACTTCTTAGCATTTTAAGGTGCTCAGTTACCTCTGTAAACCCATCCCTTTGTTCAACTCATCCCTTATGTTCCTGGAAGAAAATAGCTTACCATCAGTGGGCGCTATCTGAAGAAAGTCTGTGAAAATGATAAAGAGCAGCAGAGCACAAGACTCCCTTTATAGCATCAGAATGTTAGTGATTCAGAACTGGGTAAGCAGTTGCCACTGTGAGAAACATCACAGATATGTTACAATTTCCGAATCTCATTCTGGCCAGAACCTACTATGTACAGTGGAGAGCTAATTAACTTGCTAATATTAACAATAATTTTTATTATAAAAGTGTAATAGTAAGCAAGAATTTGTTTGCATTGTTGTTAGAAAGGTTATACCTCTGGCATTTTTAATGCAGAGCCTTCTAATCCTATTATTTGCCTTTCATTTCCTGCTCTCATACAACATGCTAAGCTCAGCATTTCTAATGCTCTAGGAGCACTCTGAGAATATTCAAAGTCCTTTGGCTTCTTGTTTTAGCCCTCAGTTCTAACCCCAGAGGTATTTATTACCCCATGAGGTATTGCCAAGAGTGTGTTATCCCTCAATTTTAGTATAAAACACAATGTTAAATTGTGTTCTAAATAATTCTGAAAAATAACTGTTATTGGTAGACTCAGGTTAAGTAGTTTGTGTGTTATTTTCATGACAGATGGGATATAAAAACCTGTTTGGTGATAGCACTTCATTAAATAGGAGAGAAAAGATGCCGTGTATGTAAACAGGATTAGTGCCTGAAGGCATTATGGGGCTTCACAGAATGTATGTAGGTGGGATTTTTGATCAGAGTTACAATGATGTCAAGTGCAAGATAATAAAAAACAACCTTTCCTAATGATAATAACATAAAGAACAGAAAATATAGCTAAGTGCACACAGGAACTACAGGACCAGGAAGGGAGAGAGACTGTCCAGAAAATGAAAAATGTGGGTTAAAGAGGAATCAGGTTTTGTCTAGGGTCAGTGCTGTGGCTCAGTGCTGTGGCTCCTGTGGATGAATTACCAGGGCTCAAATGCATGGGTTAGACATTGGTTCCAGGAGTTTGGTCTTCATTTGATCTCATTACAACATCCATTGCTGGTATGAATTCATGCCCTACATCTTCCACCTCAGCTCACCTAGGGGATGGAGGAATGGGTGGTTCTGGGGGATACAGAGCAAGCTTTTCTTTTTCTTTAGGCTTCAAAACTGACCCAGCACTTCTGTATGGTGTGGACATTTCCTCCTATGCACTCATCCTTGTTTCCCAGACTCAGTTATGTACCACACAATTCCGTATGTATAGGTTGGTTGGCTACCACCAATGTACAGTCACTCCTTGTCAATTCTAGTGCATCTGGAAGGGGTATGATAAAAGGATTTTTCCTGGTACTGCATAGTGCATGGTTTTTTTACGTCAAGTTATTCTTCACAGAGAGTTCAAGTTAGAAATTTTAATATATTTGTTTGCTTTGTAGGTTGAATGGGAAAGAGCTGTCTGTCTATTAGAGTGTAATTCTCTTTCCACCAAGAAGCCGTTAGAAAACAGATCTTAAAACTTTGTGACAACATTGGTATGGAAATTGGAGTAAAAGGCTTGCAAAGGAAAATGAAATAAAGAATCCCATCTGCTTTCCTGGGACTAGTCACTGCTTTGATTATAAAACATTGCACATTGGGCTCACTTGTCTGAAAATCCACAAGCTGGAAGTAATGGAAAAATGGCATGCAGAAGTATACGCCAAAAGCAGCAAACACAATCACTGTTGCAATAATACCAAAGCCTTCTCAAGGACCAGGGACCTATTTTATTGCCCCGTGCAAACTGAAGTTAGCTGAGGGTGTGAAAATCCGTGTCCAGAGCAATTGCAACTAACTTTACTCATCTTACTCAGGAGCCTCCATGAGAGGCTCTTGCATTGTCTTTCTTCAATCAGAGGAGAAGGAGGGCACCTCCAGCAAGGATCCAGCCCACCCAAGCTATGAATGGCTCATGGGAGTTCCTTGTTTTACTCCATTACAGGAACTAAGGACAAGTACTCTCACTTTAATTAGGTGTCTAAAAATAGGTGAGATGAATCTGAGATGAAGAGTCAAATGGGCAGCAAACTGATCAGAGACAGCAGAAATACATATCAGTTTCTCCTTGCAGCCTGAGATGATTTTTAGGGGTTTGAAAGGGTTATTGAATGGCGCTGGACAGTATCTTGGAGAGTGGATGTGCTCCGGGAATCTGTATAGTCCAGGGAATAGGACTAAGATGTCATGAGTTCAAGGGCAGAATGCATATTCTGTATCTAGGAAGTGGTTTTCCTGTGGCAAAGGCTTGAATCAAACAAACACAAAAAGTATTGCAATAACATGAAACCATGAATTCTTCTCTGCTGATTAATTAGCATTTATCCTATTCGCTTTCTGAGTCGCCATGTTAATGGTCTCATCGGTGCTGAACCAAAAATATTTTTTGTTTGTTCTTTTCTGTCTGGAAAGCCCGTGAACCAGAGTGAATTTGTCATTTATACCAGACAAAGCCAGTTCAGGGAGGACTGTGTCACAATGCAAGTTCACAGAAAATGAAACTCAGTTTGGAGCTGTCTTCATAAATACAACACCAAACTCTTGAGCTGCTCACACAGCTGGAGTCAGTGGGTTTACCCAGATTAATTCTGATGTATTTTGGTATGAGATCAACCCCAGGTCTCATGGATCTGTCAGAATTAAAATGTTTCCAGTTATTTCAGTATCATTAACTTTGAGATGTAATAAAGACCTAATGATACCACTCTTAACTCTTTCATTTTGTATTGTTTTAAAGTGAAAAACGAGCTACTTTTCTGGAGTTGACTGGCAAGTGATGGGTGAGACCAGATGCTGTGAGAATAAAGATGACTGTCTGTTAAAGTAATAATGCTTGAAGTGCCACTTAAAAGTATTTCAAGGCATAGACGTACAAGGGGGTGAAAAGATTCCTTTTTCAGTTATAAATTCCTAATTCTTTCTTTCCTGGAGTATCATAGCAGTGACGGGGAATGTAATATAGCAATTAGGTTCTGCAGCTAAATTCCTCAGCAGGGTTGTGTATTGTAGCAGGTAAAAATGTGTTGTTTTTTTTTTTTCTGTAGTTGTACAAAAAATATAGAAAGCTACTGACAAAACCTTGTGTAGATGGTAGGTGGTCACTGTGATGTTTTACACAAAATATAGTGGAAGGAATGCATATAAACCCAACCAGAATCACCTAAAATCATAGAATCATAAAATAGGGTTGGAAAGGACCTTAAGATCATCTAGTTCCAACCCCCCTGCCAAGAGAAGCCTTCTCCAGGCTGAACAGTCCCAACTTTCTCAGCCTATCCTCATGCGGGAGGTGCTCCAGTCCCTTGATCATCCTCGTGGCCCTCCTCTGCACTTGTTCCAACAGTTCCATGTCCTTTTGATGTTGAGGACACCAGAACTGCACACAAGACTCCAAGTGAGGTCTCCTGAGAGCAGAGTAGAGGGGCAGGATCACCTCCCCCGACCTGCTGGTCACGCTCCTTTTGATGCCAGTTTCTGATTAGCTGGGACATTCTTCAGTATTTTACCTCAGCTCAATGGATCTTGACCTGTGTAAGTCTGGAGAGCCACCACTTCAGGGTATTATATTTTTAAACATTATTGTCAGTTATGCAGGTGGCAAGAAGAATTACATATAATTACATATAATTAGGTAAATCAGATGTTGCAGTTTGGTCGATAAGGGAAGTATCATAGAATCACAGAATCCTTTAGGTTGGAAAAGACTTTAAAGATCAAGTCCAACCATTAACCTAGCACTGCCGAATCCACCACTAAACTATGCCCCTAAGTGCCACATCTACATGTCTCTTAAATACATCAGGGATGGTGAGTCAACCACTTCCCTGGGCAGCCTGTTCTAATGCCTGACAACCCTTGAAGTGAAGAAGTTTTTCCTGATATCCAATCTAGACCTCTTCTGGCATAACTTGAGGCAATTTTCTCTTGTCCTATTGCTTGTTACTTTGGAGAAGAGACTGACCTCCACCTCACTACAACCTTATTTCAGGTAGTTGTAGAGAGTGCTAAGTACTCCCTGAGCCTCCTCATCTCCAGGCTGAACAACCACAGTTCTCTCAGCTGTTCCTCATTAGACTTGTGATCCAGAGCCTTCAGCAGCTCCATAGCCCTTCTCTGTACCTGCTCCAGCACCTCAATGTCTTTCTGGGAGTGAGAGGCCCAGATCTGAGCACTGGGTTCAAGGTGCAACCTCACCAGTGCCCAGTACAGGGGGATGATCATTTCCCTGGCTCTGCTGCCACACTATTGCTGATGCAGGCCAGAATACTCTTTGCCTTCTTGGTTGCTTGGGTACAAGCTGCTCATGCTCATCTGGCTGATGAACAACACCCAGAGGTCCTTTTCCACTGGCAGCTTTCCAGCCACTCTTCCTGAAGCCCATAGTGTTGCCGGGAGTTGTCGTCTTTTACAGCAGTAGCCAGATTAGGTTCTAGCTGGGCATTGTCCCTTCTAATTATATCCCTGCATAACCTCATGACATCTTTGTAGTCTTCTGGAGTTGCTTGCCCTTCTTCCAAAGGCCATAAGCTCTCTTTTTTCTCCTGAGTTCCAGCCAAAGCTCTCTAATTCAGCCAGGCCAATACCTTTCCCCGCTAGCTTTTCTTTCTGTACATGAAGATGGCCTGCTCCTGCATCTGTAAGATTTCCTTCCTGAAGAATGTCCAGCCTTCCTGGACTCCTTTGTCCTTCAGGACTGCCTCCCAAGTGACTTTATCAACTGTCTCCAAAACAGGCCAAAGTCTGCCCTCTGGAAGTCCAAGGCAGCGGTTCAGCTGACCCTCCTTCTGTCTTGTTGACCTCCCCCTGATTCTTACCCATAAACACTCAACCCTAATGTCACCATAATTAATCTCTGGACAGTCAAACCACTCGCTAACATACAGAGCTACCCCACTACCTCACTTCCTTGCCTATCTTTTCTGATGGCAATTAAATCATAGTTTTCCTGCTGCACAGTGGCTTCCAGCTCCTCCTGTTTCATGCCCATGCTGTGTGCATTGGTATAGATGCACTTCAGCTAGGCTATTGATCCCACCACCATTTTTGGGGAAAAAGCCCCAATCTCTACGTGACCATTCTCAGTTGCTTCCATGGTTTCTAACACATTGATAACCCTATCTCCACTGAGATAACAGATTGAAGGACTTCCCTATCATACCCTTCTTCAAACTTTAGTGTGCTGTTCCAGACTTATCTCCAGAGAGCCTAGTTTTATCCCTTTCCCACTTCAAATCTAACTTACCAGCTCTATCTGATGCAGCAACTACTTTGAGAGTCTTGCCTAATTGTTGTGTCAATCTGACTTGTTTGTTGAGGCAGCTGACTTCATTCCACTAAGACATTCTGTATCTGTTTTCCATTGCCAGTTTTTTAGCTGTATCTCATGGGGAAAAAAAACATGAACCACATATTGTATGTGAGTTGATTAATTCAGATGAATGGCACTATGGAAAGTTAAAAAATGAGCTCCAACTGGCAAAACTTAATGAGATTACTACTTCAACATAGTAGCGTTCTTTATTCCTTCTGATTTCTATTTCCTTTTGGAATAAGACTAGAAGAAAGAATGAAAAATATCAAAGGCAAGTAAACCCAGATTTGTCACAATGGATTATTTTGCTTTTATTTGGGACTTTAAAAATTATAGTTTTAATAACATACGTTTCTGGCTCTCCTGTCACCTGACTATTTCATTTCAAGGTTACAGTGTGACATTTTGTGAATATCATGAAATAATAGCCAAAATTCTGTGAAGCACATAACCTGAAGTGAAAGAGGCATTAAAACAATGAAGCCTTCATTTTGGTATAGCTAATTTATGAATATTCTTGACAGGGATAAGTTAAAATGTAACAAAAAGGTTTCTGGGTGTCTGGGTTTCTAGGTAATGTTGAAAGCATAACAAAGTAGGAGTTTGATCACTCTTGTGTTCATTAAATCCTGTATTTCCTATGCAGGCATTGCTTCCCCAACAGAATTTGCTCTTAAAATTGAGCGGCTGTTAGGGCCTCTATTCTTAAACTGTTGGTGGGTTTCTGTAAAATACAGTGGCCATAGAAAGTGTGCTCTGCTGCTATGGGAATATGACGTCATTCTGACATAATGGTAAGAATACTGGTAACTTTGCCTAGTATTGATCCCAATAAGGAGGTTTGGTCCCAATTATCTCTCCACTAATATTTCTTTAGAATATTGCTGCACTTCATCTTCTCATTCATAGAAAGAATAGAGGTTGCAAAATATTAAGTCATTCTCCTTCTCAAATATTTCAAAAAGCACTATTTCCATAAAAGAAAGGACATGATAGGTTAATGCCTTTATGCTGTCTTTAGAACCGTATGCTGTATTTTTACTATCTAAATGGAGTTGTGCTCCTAGGCCAGTTTTCGGAAGGGAGGCACTAATCTTTCTTTTTAACCAAATTGACTCATAATCTGTGTTCTTAAAATGGCTCTTTTGTAACATACAGTCAGCAAGCCCTATCAGTCTTGAGACTACCAGCTAAATTGATGGTATGTGACCTGGAAAGGGTGCTGCAGAGAGAAAAAATGAAGATATCTGAAAGTTGTGTATTTCAGTTCAATAGTTCACTTTTATTAACATTGTATTTTAATATGTACTTGACTAGCCAGGAATTTATTTTCTCACAGGAAGCTCACATAAGGACAGAAATGGATGAAAGATTACAGCAGATCTTCAAAGAAACTGGCACAATATCAACATACAAATGGAAATCTAATCCATGTTTTAGATCACTGAAAAAGAAAAGTAAATATGAAGTGCTCAAATGATAATGGGCTCCATAAAATATTTTCATGCAGCCCAATAAGAAACTGGAAATGGACAGCAAATGTACAGGTTTTAAAGATGGTTGAAAACCAAAAAGTGATACTTTAATTCCCAGAAGCATGAAATGTGTATATTTCCATCTATTCCTAGGGAGTCACAGTTAGAACAAGTACAGACTAAAATCCTGATTCTTCTAATTCTACTTTAGATATAGGAAGAAGACCATGAGAACAGAATGTTCCCTGGTTTGGATGTCAGAGATCTTACAAGGTAAGCCTGCAGTCTGGCCATCACCAAAAGCAAACCTATATAACTCAGGTCTAAACTTTGAAACCTCATCTGAAACTTAAATTTAATCTGAACAAAATCACTGCCTATCAATCTATAATAAAGATAATAAATACAGACAGGAAAGCTTTCTCCCACACAAACTGTCCGTACAGTTCAGCAGTGACTTATTACCATCACAACAGAGATATCTAATAGGATTAAAGTCAACATCATTTGCACTGGAAAAAAAAGGTCATCTAGACCCTGAACGTGGCCAACAAGCACTCTGCCCCATGCATTTACACAGTTTTGTACTGTTGCCAATTGCTACAACATCTGAACAAATTTCTGGGAAACTAGATTGGCACTAAAACAAAACCTATGATGGAGGTGTTAACTTTCTGGCTTTTTGCCTGCTCCACAGTATTAAAAGTTTTTCATGCAGTTGTATTTGGGGCAGTTTAGGAAAGGGAAGGTCATAACTTCCTTTTAAGTATTTTTCTGGAGGAAAAAAAAAAGTATATTGTAGAAATTTTATGAAGCATTGTCTTTGATTCCGGTTCTATCCAGGGCCATCTGAAGACTTCTTTCCTTGTTACAGAATGGTCCATCATGCTTTATAAGCCATTTCCCACAGACAAATAGCAAAAAAATTATGTGTCTGCTACCCACTCTTAATTATGTAAAGAATAAATGAGCAATTGGGCAATGACTGGAAACTATTAGATTTTGGGTTGTTTAGTATTTATTTTTTCAGAGCAAACATGTTTAACTGAGAGCAGAACTAAGTTCTGAAGTATAACACTATTCTGTCAAAAGGGAATTAACTGAGAATTCTTCCAGTGTGACTGAAAGTAAGGACTATTTTTCCGAGTTATTTCACTTGCAAGTCAGATACAATCTTACAGTGACGATACTCTGCTTTTAAAACAGTAAAAAATGGAGGAAGACCTGGCTCCAGAGGGAGCAGAATTAAGGCTTAAGCACCACAGTCTGCTCCTGGACTGTTTTTTCCAGGCTGAGCTCAGCCAAGCGCTATGTGGAAGGGGCAACCCCTTGTCACAAAGAAACAGTGAGGATGGGCTGCTCTCACAGGGGAGTGGGTGGCATTTCTCTTAGCTCTCTAGTTAATCCTAGTACTGAATTATAAATCCCTACACAAATATGAACTGTTAATACACGCTCAAATTTCCTATTTCACTTTTAAACAAAATGTTTTATTTGTTAAAAGAACCAGGCTGAAATGTTTATTCCCTAACCTATAGGAGAAAGAAGCCGATGGAAGGATTTTAAATAGCATTTGGGATTTTATCCTGGCCATAGGCAGAAATGTTGGCCTTACAGAGACTAATCCCAGACAAGCTGATGACGGAAAAAAAAATGGTTTGTATTCCAGAGATCACTACTGTGCTTAGCTGCAAGGCTTTATGAGCAATAAGGCTGGAGTAGCAGTGGAGAATGAAACTCTCCAGAGGTTCATTGCTTCATTGCAGCATTACAATGAAGGGAAAACCTGCTTAGAAAGGTATTGCAGTTAAAGCAATGGTCAATACCGAAAAGAAAGGAAACTGCCTAAAAATGCAATTGGGAGAAATGAGGAGTATTGAACCTCAGTACTTGACTGCCACCCAACCAACCAGTGTCTGTGCAGAGCTGCTGCAGCTTCTGCTGGGGGTGGAGCCAGCTTGAAGGAGACTCCGGACAAGGCTGATGCCTGAGGCAAAACACAAATGTGCATGCATTATTTTAAGCATATAGATAGCCCTGATAAAAGTAAAACGCTTGTAGGCTTGATTCAATGGCACTGCTTATGTATTGAAGCTATTTGCATGTTTAAATTACTTCCATGCACTAAGGTCTCAACCTGACAGGTCATGAGGGTGTGAGATGTATTACTGTTTCTTGACACTGTTGTGATCCATAAAAGCAAAACCTATCAGGCTCAGAGAGGTTTACTGTGGACAGGTACCCTTCTCAGGAAGTTACCAACACATTCATCCACCTTCACAGAATCACTGAACAGATGACATTGGAAGGGACCTCGAGGTCACCGGGTCCAACCATCCTGCCCAAGCAGGGCCACCTTATAGAAAGCTACATCACACTATCCAAACCCTGAGCAGGAAGGTCTGTTGGGACAGTTCCCTCAGGTCATGGCATAAAAGCATTTATGGGGCTAAGCATCAAAAGCTGCTTTATGGCTGTTTTCATTTTTCTGGGTGTACAAAAAGTTTGCTGATTTAGCATTTTCTCCAAATACTACATTCAATTAAAATGTGACATGGTTTAGTGTCAGGTGTCCTTTCCCAGGGCAGGGGGTTGGAACTAGAAGATCTTAAGGTCCTTTCCAACCCTACCTGTTCTATGATTCTATTCTATGTTTCTAAAAGAAGGAAAATACCAACAAATAATAAAAGGCCAGTATTTATTCCCTAGATTTGTGTTGTCTGTAACAGCGTAATCCTTTTAGTTTTCTCTACAGTTTTCTTAAACTTTTTCATAAAGCAATCTTACTCATAAGAATCTATCATCAGGCTCATTCTCTTGTGCATGTTATTGCTGGTTTATTTTCCATCTTGCAAATGTTCGGAAATGTCAGTTTTCAATAAAATCTTCTTAGCTGGAAATGGGAATTCAGTTATGGCGATACACTCCCAGTGTCAAAAAGTGATCCAAACAATTTTCATTGCGTTAACTCTGCTCAGTCAGTCTTACGATTTTGGATTTTATCACGCACACACAAGAGTTGTCAATAAGAAACCTTTGCCTGTTGTTCATCTTCTAAATTACCTGAAATATTCAACCACAGAACTACTTTTGTCCCCTTCCCTTAGTACAATATTGTTTGAGATTCAGTCACTGGAATATCTGATATGTCCCTCTATTCTGTTTGTCATTTTTCTCTATGAATACTGGATAGGATTTTCTTATTATAATGGTTTGAACTTTAGAGAAACAGTGGTATATAAACGTATCTTCTGATTACTTTTCACAATTTCCAGCAGCACGACAATTGAAATGTAAATGAGTATCTCTCCTAACTGAAAAAGAACATTTACCACTGTGCCTTTTAGAACAGGCCTGTGGGAACTTCCCTGTAGGAATTAAAAAAGACAGTTCACATGTATTAAAGCAGAATAAATGAGAGATATAAGACAGACAAGGTTTGGGGAGATAAGAATAACAATTCTGCTAACCACAGGTGATTTGCATTTAAATATCAGAAGCTAGAGTGAGCAAATAGGAAAAAAAAAATTCCCACCTTTTTTGCCTGTGGTTAGTGTCAACCAGTGTAAAAATAAATGATGAGATGGATTCTTAACATCATACATACACAGGAGAAAATGCAGTAGTACAAGTATTTGGAAATCCATTTCACTGATATTGGGTCATGCACTTTGACATATAGGTTGTAAACTCCCCTCTGGTCAAAAACTTTGTTTTTTCTGAATTTGTTCCATAGCCTTATTCCAAAGAAATTGTATGGAGAAATAATGGATTAATGAACACATAGGAAAAAAATAGGCTCCTATTGGGCCTGTATAAAATCTCATAAAATTACTAGATACAGTACATACACACAGCTTTTTGAATGTACATTTCCAATTCTCGTAATGGCATTTCCCACCCTAACATTCTAACTTGCACTGTTTATCCTTCCATCCTTACATTCTTCATCCTTCTGTCTGTACAAAACACAGAGCTTTTGGTCTATGCACTAAAGTTAACTGGTTCAAGTTGTTCTACTGGTCAGTTGCTTCTCAAGCACAAGTTATGTGTAAGATCATTTTGCCACTCTCTTAGAGACTGGTGCTTAACAAACACAGACCAATCAGTTTGTCTGTGAAAGTATCTATTTACCATTTTCAATCAATCAAATCAATATCATCAATATCAATCATATTAATGACTTTGCTTCTCACAGTGGAATTGTGTTGATCACTTTGATCTCATAACTGTAATGAAGAAGCAGCTGCTTTAATGCTGTTCTGCCTTAAAATGAATTTTTGCTTATTAGCTTCTAATTCTTACCTTGGGTAAGAGTTAAACTCAATGTATATTGCAGTCTTTTACTGCGCAATTTATAATTTCAGAGAATAATTTTTAGTCTTTACCTAAAATACTTTGGTAGGTAAATATTCCAGCTATGAAACTGATCTAATCATGCTGATGTGGTTCCTGCCCTGCCTTCTGATCTGGTGTGTGACTATATGAGTCACTCAGGCCCTAAATTGCATCTCTTGTTGATGATTTGAATGTTACTTCACAACACAGTAAATCATATTGAGTCTAAAATTGCTGCAGCAAGTAATAATAAACCCCTAGTGAGACTACACATGCGGATAATTCAGATGACTGAAATAAAAATGCTAGAATCTAACTTAGGTCAACCTCAACATTTTCTATGTGCAAAGCAAATGTAATAATAGATCCTATATGAAAACTGAATTTTTATTGGTTAGTGAATTCCTTGGAACTGTTACTTGTCCTTTCTTTTTTTAGCTGAAAAGAAGTTGGAAAACTTTGCAAGAGAAACGTTTCTTTTCTCTACTTCCATTTTCAACTATTCTCAGATATGCTTATACATTCTTAAAAATGTTCATAATAGCAAATTTCCAGTATTTCAGATGATCCCCAAACAAGGCTGAGAAGGGTTACCCAGCTCATTGGTATAAGATAGAAATTTTATTCTCCCTGGACTTCACCTTAATTCAGATAGAGTCATAGTCTTTATCCAAATTTAGTCTAGAATCATAAATAGTTTGGGTTGGAAGGAGCGTCAAAGGTCATCAAGTCCAATCCTCCTGCAATGAGCAGGGACGTCTTCAACTATGTCAGGCAGCTCAGAACCAAATCCAGCCTGGCATATGAATCAATGTCAGAGCATATGAATCTGCAAGAGTAACCTCTGCAGTTGAGGCAAACACCTAACTGTTCTTTCCGTGCTGTGCTGGTTATGGATTAAAACCTTTCCTGTCATATTTTAGACCAACAGGCAGTTTACTTTTAAGAACATGATGGAAAAGGGGCTCTGGGCTGGCTGACTGTACTTTTCCTTCTATATTCTTACCTGTAACAAAGACCTCACTCTGTTATGAATATCCTTTATTCACCTAGCAGAAAGACTGGGGATCTCAGCAACAGATTTGAGTCTACATGGTATCAAGTGCATATTTTTTACTGTGAAGAACATCAGGATTTATTGTTGCTCTAGGATAATATCGAACTTGGCATCTCCTCAGTTAATATTTGCTCTTAGGTCAATAGATCTGGATATTCACTTATTCAGAAGTCACTATCAACTTAATTGTTATTAGCAGGAGGTAAAAACCTTTGGAGGCTGATAATTGAGTATTTGTTGCTAAACACTACAAAGAGTATCACAGTAAAAACCTGATGCAGGTCTGCTTGGTTCTTCTGAAGGGATGCTCTGTTTGGTGGTGACAAACTCATCTTGAATGAATAACAGAATCCAGCGGTTCCCCTGGGAGTAACAGGAATATCATTTGCCCTGCACAGAAACAGAGAAGGATGACAACGATTCATCTGTTTCCATTTGGACACTCATATTTATCCGGATGTTTGGTATTCTTAGCTTCCTGTGTAGTTCTATGATGGATAAGAAATGAAAATGGAGAAGGAAGAAACTTTCTGGGGCTAGAATCACTGCCTCTGTGATGATCAGGCAGCTGATATAATGCCATATATTAGCAACTCCTACACAGTAGGAAGACATCAGTCCTTGAATGTCTTTTACACCAGCTTTATGAGCTAGCAGCACGAGGGATGAAGTTAACAGTTAAACAGGTGGCAACAGGCTGATCAAGAAGAAACAAAGATTTGGTTATATATAGATAAGCTAATATATATTAAGACACATAAACATTGCTTTTATAAATAGAAATCAATTACTGTTCTCAGATGCCTAGCTATATTAATTAGTGTGATGGACCTATGAGTATTCATGCATGTAAACAATTTAGTTTTGAAATTAAAAGACATTTCTGAATTTAGACTGTGTCAATGTCGAATATATAACTGTACTGGCCAAGTCAAGCTCTGACGGCACTGTGACCCTAATGATGTGGTTAATGCTGATGTGATGTAAACGTAAAGTCAAACAAATAAAAAGGGTATTCCAAAGATCATGTAAAATACATAGGCAGTTAGAGTTTACAAGTGTAGATGTACAAAACAAGGCTGTGGGCATAAAGGGGTATAACTGAGAGAAAGGTTTTCCTGCAGGGTTTGGGTGTTTTTTTGAGATGTTATCTGATATCTATTGCTCCTATCCAGGCAATAAGGATTTGAGTATAAGGGAAATAATCTTTATAATGGGTTTTTCTCCTTTAAACATTAGTTTTAATGAAATTTAGTCTACTTAAATCTTGCCTGAATTAGATTAAAGACATATAAAAATTCCTCAAAGAATCAATAGCAACCTAGTCTGTCTGTTCTACAAGAATATAGCACCAGTAGGTGCTTATAATATGCCCTTCTGTTTAGACTAAGTAATCCCTAGATGCCTAAGTGTAGCTGTTCAGTTGCATGGACTAGTAGGAGTGAGATGAGTTCCCATATCCTGCCTGAGTGTGCTTTGTAGCCAGATGGGCACCCAGCTCTGGCAAAATACCCAGAGAATGTTCCAACATTAAAATGGGCAGCACTGCAACTAGTAATGATATACTCCCCTTTTTATTTTATTATTTTTTTAACAGTTTAATAATTAAAAGTTGACCACCAAGAGCACAAGTTCAGCGCCCATGCCTCATGGAGTCTTGAGCTTACATTACAGGATATTTCATGTTTCATTCCTATTGTGCAAAAATACAATATAATAAATCTGACAGCTTTCTGTGTTTGTTTGCTGGGATTAACTTAATTAATGAATGGGTATTTACCTGCCTCATCATTAACAGTCAACAGAAGTAAAGGCTTATGTAGCATGATAAAGAAAAAGAAAGGTGTCTGCTTTGAAGAATAGGGAGGACAAATTTCTTTTATCAGCCTCTAAATAGTTCAACAAATGCAGAACGTGAGGACCCAGCAGACATTTTAAGATGAGGTAGGACAATAAGCAATGGCTAAAATGGCATCAGACAGCTGATGGGGTTAAAAAAACAGAATATCACTGAATGTGTTATAGTTACCAGATGTGGTGGCACTTACTGAAATTGCCCTCGCACGTCTGAAGCCATGTTTCCAGCGCCTGATGCATAATTCGTGGGGTCACAATGCTCCTGCTCTTCTCCTTCGCATTACACTCACCTGCTCAGTAACAGTGGTGAACAGAAGCCTTTCTGTATGTGGCTGGCACAATACTCCTGCAAATGGAAGTAATTCGCCTACACATTTTGAACAGGATTCCCAACAATGCTACAACTGTATTTGAACTCTTACATAGTAATTTGATGAGAGGAAAGCCCTCTTTCTCTCCAGCTGGTGTGTCCAGAGCATTTCTTCAGCTGACATGGGAATAGCATGTTCTCCTAGCACAGAGCAAATCTGTCTGCAGCAGTGGGGAAGCTCACAGTTACCTGGGAGTTAAGCAACAGACTGCATAAGATCTGCCACAGCTGTCATTTATCATACAATACTTTCATTATACTAAAGGGGCTTAATTCAGATTTTGTTATGTAAAAAGATCTGTTTTCAGCAAATCTATTCAAACAGGAATAGCAGATGCCCAGTTGCCTGGTCTCCTCCTAGACATTTAGGTCCTGCTTTCTTGACTGGCAGTGGTTTGGCTTTAACAGGAGGGTGGCAGAACAAGCAGGTGCAAGAAACTACATGTGCTCCTGGAATAATGGTGCTGTGGATTCAGGATTTTCACTTTCTGGGTCACTTCTTTAATTACTGGACTAAGATGCAAAAGACACAGAAGACACAGTGCTGGATCATCAGGTTCTCATCCTTAGAGGAGAGCTGAGTACTCTGGATGACAAGTGGATGAATAACCTTGACACTTCTCATACTCTACATGGTCACTTCACTTTAGGCAAAGTGAGTTGTTTTCAACAGCTCTAGTGGGAGCACAGAAATCTGAGACAGATATTTTAGGCATGATGCACTACCCCCAGAGCCAAGTGTTTACCATTTTGTTGAGGTAATACTTATATTAGAAACTTCTGTGGGCGAGTAGGATTCTGCTTGGAAGGGATGTGACCAGCAAGCCAGCAAGCTCATGTGTATGTGTACGCTCTAGGAAGCAAAGGATTAACCAGATTTTAAGCAGGACATACCTGTGCATTAGCCTCATGAGACAGTCATTCAGCCACCAAGTTGGATCTCTGCATTTCTCTGCTGACAGAACAGAAAGCAGATAGGAACTTGGCAAATGGTATCTCCCAATCTTCAAAGTCACCTCCTCCACTGAAGCCTGGTGGAAGCACTCATGCAGGAGTGTTTGGGTACTGCTGGGATGCTTCTGTTTAAAACAACAGTGTCAATATTCTGCTCTGGTTTGCTCTGTATTACTAGTAGTACCACTGTATTAATAAAGCCTTTTGAAAGTACTGTAAGCAATACGATTATCTACCATCATGTGTAGTTCTCTATCCCCAAGGAGAAACTTTGCACATGTCTTTGTGGATTTTTTAATAAGTAATATGCATGCTATAAAGTCTGTGCTTGGAAACAATGCTGAATGTGTGTTTAGAAAGAACAAAGAGTAGGGTTTCTGATCATGCCATTGAACGATTGTGCTGTGTGGCCTGAGCTTGACTCTGGAGGTCCTGCCCTCCCAAGTGGTGAGCATGTGTTGGGCAGTTCCAGTCAGTATTTCCAACAGCAGGGCTACATGGTGCAGTCTCTCACAAAGCTTGGAATGTGCTAGGACTAGGGAGATCTTTGATGCAAGGCTAATTTTTCTATGTTGAGTACGTTAGGGAATATATTCAACAGGAGCAAAAAAATTTGAAGCTAACACAGATTCTCTCTCTATTTTCAGGTAATGGAAGATGATCGCACTCTGGAAACAGCCCTTCACAGGGTTGTCTGTCAGGAAAAATGCCTGGTGAAATCTGAACTTCCCAAGGAGCAAAATGTTGAAATGGCAGATTTAACAACAGAGGAAGTGTTGAAATAACACAGTGTTTCAACACCTTTTCTGTCACCTTTCCGAGTACCTGGCATGCAAAGATAACAGCTGTTTCCAAGGCATTTGTGAAGATCTTTGGCTGTAGTCTTCCCTTATGGAGGAGTGAAAAGTGTGTGATAGTGGCAGATTTTGAGTTTGTAGTGAAATCAGTTCTTGTGAAAAGCACCTGATCAGCAGAACAGAAGATGCACGTCTCTTTTAGGAAGACGGTAGGGGTTTGTTGCTGAGGCAACAGCAGTACATGGGAAATGTAGATTCAACTTTTTTGACACCAGCACAGATTTTCTGTGTATCTTTGGGATCAGTTAGGCATTGACTCAGTGAAGCAACTTGATTTTCCGATGGTGTGATTGATAGTATGTGTTTAAAGATGTGGTCAAACAAGGACTTTTTTTCTGTCCGTACACTTTATCTAGTTTATTTGTAAGCTGTGTAAGCTCCTCAACACCAGAGCTGTCTCTCACTATGTGTTTGTGCAGGTATCTAAAATAAAACTGGTCAGGTCCTGGTGTGCTATCATGAAACACAAATTAACATCAGTGGTAAAAATACATTAAGCTTATTCAAGTTAATGTGAAAACTGCTTTGGCCTTTTAGGTGTTAGTTTTCCCTTTGAAAAGCCAAATTCCATGGTGAAAACTTCATCGACTATAAGTTCAGACAAAATTTAATGCCTAGATTGCCAGCAGATCCACTGGATCAGGCCTTCCTGCTGCCAGGGCTTCACTTGTCACGGCTTGGAGCAGTCATGTGTTTGAGGGGGTTGGAAGTTATGTTTCCATGGTTATGTAGCTCCCGACTTTCTTTTAATATCCCAGACAAGAGATCTGTTAATGTTCACTACTGATAATTGGAAGTTAGAGAAAAAATAAACTCCCATGGGCTTTGGATTTTGTTCTGCACTGTGCAGAACATGAGGTGAAAAAATAGCAACAACTCATCCACACAAACTAGGAACTGCTCAAACCCAGCAAAATGTGGCTTTTATGCTATTCCTTGTCAACAGCTCAAAATTCAAGGCACAATTGTCCTCGTTTCAGCTGGGATGGAGTTAATTTTCTTCCTTGTAGCTGCTGCAGTGCTGTGTTTTGGTTTCAGTCTCAGAACAATGCTAATAACACACCAATGGTTTAACTGTAGCTCTGTAGTACTTACCCTGATCAAGGACTTTTCAGTCTCATTCCCTGCCAGTGAGGAGGGCCTCAAGAAGCTGTGAGGGAGCAGAGACAGGACACCTGACCCAAACTAGCCAAAGGGGTATTCCATACCACAGCATGTCATGCTCTGCACATAAACTGGGGCGGAGCTGGCCAGAAGGGACTAATCACTGCTCAGTGATTGCGTCACATTCCAGGGACCCTAATAAAAATAGGCAGTATACCTCTGAATAATGTATTAAGAGAGGCTTTTATTCATCTTCTGTGTATGAAGATCTTTATTTTTTGTGGTCGATTGAACAGTAATTGATGTTAATGATCAGAACATAAAGTTACCAATATGGCTCACAGGGCTTTTAAAAGTAGTGCTGCATGGTGAGTGATTCAATGTTAGTCTCAATTATCTTTTCTATGCTAAAAGGGTAGATACAAATGAAACAAATTGGCTTTGTGTATATACTGAGGTTTGCAGTCGCTTGAGGAAAAAGGTATTCTCAAGATCTGAAAACCTACTTCAAAAAAAGAGACAAAAACCAATTCATACAAGCAAGTTAGCAACTTTTATGATTCCATCTCAGAAATATTCTAGGATAAGAAGCCTTAAAGAGTGTGAAAATACATTCTGAAAAAGTAATATTTTAAAAATGAATGCGATACCTGCCAAAGTTCATAATAGCTGATGGTAGTAATAGAATTGTGAAGATCTGATTTGTGCTTTGAATGCCATTACATTCCCTGGTGATCTTTAGCGTGTTACTTAGGTGAAAATGTTCACACATTTCTCCTCGATTTTTCAGAGGAAAACAGTATAACTTAAGATAGAGTTGTTCAGCGGCCCCAAGAATCAAACCTCACCTTTACATGGAGATAGAAATCATATTTGAAGAGTGTACTTCATGCATCTGATTTTAGACAAACACATTTGATTTTATTATATATGTGTCTGAGGATTCTCCAGTAATTGTGAGTAATGATTGGCAATAATGGGTCATTTTCAAGTGTAACAAATTCTTTTCTGTGATGCACTGCAGTGTTTGTATACAAGGAGTTACAGAAGTGCAAAATGGTATTTGATTTCATACTTGTTTCAAATTATTGTATCATAACATTATAGGAATTCAGAAATGCAGATCCAGCTACTCTTTTAGGGCTCAATTTGACAAAGTGCTTAATTTATTGCCTACAAGCTTTATAATTAAAATTAGTGGGTTTAATGGTAGCCTTAAGTAATACTGATCATACATAGCAATTACAGGGGTGATGGAAATACTTAAATGCAGGTTTTGGCTTGTGAAGAATGTGCTATATTAAACTTACATTTTAGTAGTGATATAAAATGACCATTGTCAGAGCCTGGTTTAAAAGTTGCTGAAAATGTTTTAAGTAGAAATAGAAATGTTTATGTTGAGCAGAGTAAAGGAGGCAGATCTTCAAATGCTAATTCACAGATAGCCACCTTAGGCTCATAGTGTTGTCTTAAAACTTACACTGAAAGACAGACTACAGGTAACAGTGCTCATGTGTGACCATTGAAAATGTTTAGGAACTTAAAATATTACAGTTTATTAATCTTCTACATGAAAAGGAAGTCAGTAGTACTGAGACATTGCATATCGTGTAAATATCTCATTTACCATTTTAATACCTGCTGTTTCCAGACCTGTGTGCCATCTGAGCCTGTATGGAGTTTAGACACAATGTCTCAGGGTAGGACCTATACTACTTTTCCATGAAACAGGTAGAGCAAAGTTAGTTCCTCACCTCAAACTATTTGCAGTTTTGAATCTGATTGCTCTCATAAGAGACTGAGCTTGCAGTTCTGTCCTCTCATGAGATGGGTGGAATTGGACCTGACTCTTATTCAGTCATAAAACCACATAACCAAACAATAATCTTTATTTTTGCTGGGTTATCACCTAGTTGCAGGGCTCAGTGCTCACACATGCATGTTCTCCCAGGTACAAGCAGTGATGAGCAGAAGAGTGGGACTGCCCTTTTCAAAAGGGAACATGGGAAGCCATTTTCACCTTTTGTGCTTTAAGAGGAGGTAGGAATGACTGTATGAGCTCAGATCTAGCTGCCACATGGTCCCGTGTAGTATTTGCAGCAGTGGGCAACTCTTCATTTCTTGGACACACATCAGAGCTAAAATTACATGCACTTTCTCAAGTATAGTGATTTTTTTATTGAGGTATTTCATCAACCCCATACTGAAGGTAGACTGCTAGCACACATCTGTTAGTACCATGTAGAGAGTAGCTCTGGTTGGAGCTGAGTTAGCTATTCAAGTAAGAAGCTTGTAAGGTGCTCTAGTGTTTTAGATGGGATTTATGAGATGCAACTGTCTCCTATGGGTCCTATTATGTTTAGGTGGTTCTTTGCTGACATAATTCTTATTACTGGCACCATTTTTAATTTCTCTGAGGATAAGGAGCCAAAGAACATAAACATTAGGAACTTACAGTGCTTGGTGCTAAAATGACTATTTTATTCTCTCTTGGAACAAGCTGTACTCCCAATAAAACATCTTAAACCTGATAATAAATATCCTGTTTCATAGCATAGGCATTAATTACTTCCTCAAATGAGCAGCTCTAAAGTCCAAGCAATGAGATGTAGTTCTGAATCAAAATGAAATGCTCACTTCTTTGAAGGGGACCAGAAGTAGATTAATGAGTGACAAGGACATAATTTACAACGAGAGAAGCGTTTGACCTGCTCTGAGAGAAGAAATATTTTCTAAGGCCAAATTCACCTATGTTTTTAACTACTGATCAACAGTGAAGAATTGTGTTCAGTGAGATTTCACACTGTTAAGTGAGAGTTTTCTTAATTACCTGGTTGAGCTGGAGTCAAGAATTACTTTTAAATCAGTATCATAATAAAGAGTTCAAGAAAAGCATAAGAAATAATTTTTAACCAGTCAAGGAGGGTCCTGAATGACAGATGCGGAAACCGAAGTCCTGGAATCCAAAAAGATGGTGCAAATTACAGTCTAGGAGAAAACACATGAATTTAAGAAATAAATTTATTTTTAATTGAAACAAATTCGTGGAAATTTTAGAACCAATCAACATCAATTTGTAAAATAATAATTTACTCGTCTCAGTCACAATAGACTTAATCAAGCTGTTCATAGAGCTCATGCAGTTCATAAAGCTTTGTTCTTTCCTGAAAAAGCTGATTCTGCACTGCTTACCAAAAAGAAGGTTTTGAAAAATGTCAAAAATACTTCGTGTAGAAATCTAATAAAAAAAATCATAGAATCATAGAATCATAGAATAGTTAGGGTTGGAAAGGGCCTGAAGATCATCTAGTTCCAACCCCCCTGCCATGGGCAGGGACATCTCACACTAGTCCATGCCACCCAAGGCTCTGTCCAACCCAGCCTTGAACACTGCCAGCAATAGAGCATTCACAACTTCCCTGGGCAACCCATTCCAGTGACTCACCACCCTCACAGTAAAGAATTTCCTCCTT
>JARCZZ010037616.1:19194-29349 GCA_030323915.1 Brotogeris chrysoptera | reverse complement strand
TGCATTCTTTTGGTTCTCCTCCCCATCCCCCCGGGACTGGGGGAAGAAAGAGAGGGGAGTGAGTGAGTGAGAAAACTTCATGGTTGACTGGACTTAAACCACGACAGGAACGAAGCATCCTGCTCCGCTTATGGCTTAAGTGACCCTGACAAGCAAATATTCTCACTTTTTCTTCAGTGAGTGTAAAACAACCCCATTTTATTGTGTCAATCCATGTTATTTTGCCTTTTAAGGACCATAAAGGCTTTGTTCTGCCCTTGCTGATCCTGAGGTCGAAGACCAAACCCTTGTGCTGGATTTTATTCCCTTGAGCCTTGAGTGAAATCTGTAGGCTGTGGTTTCCCCACGTTAAGTGTGTTATCTTTGGCAGAGAGATGAGCGGTGTCTGTTTTTGGAAGCTCAGGCTGTGCTTGTACCTAAAGCTATCTCCCTCTGAGCTCTGTCTGAGCCCTCCCTGCAATCTGGGTACCACACCAGAGGTCTCTGTGAATGTAAGGTTGTGTGGTGGGACTTGTCCAGCTCTTACAGAGCATTCTTTTTTTATAAGTTATAAGATCTCAGGTTGGTTTTAAAGTAAAGCAGAACAGCAGTGGCTGGATGCTGCAGGTGAGGGTGATGCAAGGACACAACATGTCTTGGGTGAGCTGGAGGGTAAAGCCCAGTGCCAGGGGCTCCCTGGCCAATGGGAGACCAGAGAAACTATTTGTGGAGGTGAAATGACCACCACCTCTGCCTTTGCAATGTGATTTGGGAATGGAATGAGCTACCCGGGGTGCTTTGCTGGCTTTGACACCTTTGTTCTCGAAGCTGAGTCAACCTCACACAGAAATAGGATGGGACTGATCTATGGAGGGCTCCTGAGATCCATGAAAAATAATGTGCAAAGCATGAAAACAGACTTGTGATAGCTGTTAACCCTTGATCCAAACTGTGGAAGGGAAGATGGCAAGGCACTGAGCTTTATCTCCAGACGTCCCTCCTTCAGTCCTTGGTCTTCGGTGAGAAAAACACTCCTTTTGTTTTCTCTTTTTTCCTCGTTTTGGGGTGAAGTGGTCTACCCTTGTCTTCTGGTGAGGACGAATTTTGCCCCCTTCCCTCTCATTTTGGGTCTCTCTGTCCTGTTTTTCCTCACAGCCATCCTTGCTGCTGCTTGGTCTTTTCCCAGCAGGAGCAATGTGAAATTGTGGTAGTTATCACTGGTTGAGTTTTCACCTGCAGGTCTTTGCAGAGCAACAAGAAAATCCTCCTGGACCTTAGTTTTCCTGAGTTCTTGCTGCTCAACTGCATCTTTGGGGCCCCATGTGTTTGTGGGGAGCTGTACCTTAAAGTATAGCAGGACCCTGTGGTTTCTGTTGAAGCTGGGGTAGCAGATGAGCTATTTCAGCAGCTGTTTGGGGCACATTTAGCTTATTGCCTGACTATTTCAATGGAGCAGTTAAATACCGCTAATGATTTTTGTTGTTCTTCAGCTTGGCAGAAGCATAAAGACATTTACGTTGTGCGTGCCACTGTTAAGTTTCAGAGTTAATAGTCTGCAGGGGTAGGTCGTAGTCTTCATCAGGCAGGGGAAAGGACCGCTGTTCCTGTCACAAAAATCTGGAATTGTTGAGTCTTCTGGATGAGGAATCCCTATAAATGCTTTGGGATGTTCTTGTGAAACTCCTCTGAGAAGGTGTAGTTCTGCTACCTGAGTATAATTAGGACATTACTGAGTCATCCAAAATAAAGGACTAAGCAGCTACCCATTCATTTTCTGTTTGTTTGAGAGACTGGCTGTTTTGTTTTTATATTTTATGTGTGTGTTTGTACATGCATATATATACAGAGAGAGTAATTGACAACACAGATGCCTTGCTGGTGATCCTAAGGAAAACGTTTCCTGCTCAGTTCAGGCTGAGATGGGGATGACATTGGATGTTCTCAAACGTTTTGTGTATTTACCCACCAGCTTTCCTGCTGGAGAGAGAGGTTTTGGTTCTTCCATGGCTGCCTCAGGCTGTGCCATGCTTGGTTTTTGGTGTTTTGGACTCTGCATCATCGCTGTTGTTCTTCTGCGATGTAGAGGTACCCCAGCAGTGTCCAGGATCGGGGATGGTGTCTCTGTAATGTATTAGAGATACCTATTGGTTTTAGTTAGCTTCTGGAGACTCCTTTGAGGCTGTCCAAGGAGTTCTGAGGCTTTAGGGACCACAGGTTGAGAGTAGTAGTCTTATGCTTACTTCAGAAGAGCCATTGCTCCTGCCTCCTCTCCTACACAGGTAACCCTTCTCCTCCCCTGTCCCCCAGGCACGTAGCAGTCGTGTTACAGGAGAAGGAAAACCTGGTTTCTTGGGTGGCAGGAGAAGCTGTGGTGACACAACTAAACTTGTGTCTCTGCTATCTCTGCAGGACCAAATCCTGCCATGCCTGTCAGCCAGGAGCCTGCCACAGGAGGATTTCATAATGTGCAGCAATTTATCGAGGGCGTCTCCTCTGTGGCCACCAGCGTTAGCTCAGCTTCACCTCCTTCCATGGCGTGCTTATGTCTGCCACACTGCTGGGTGCTGTTGGAAGGCATCTGTAGCCCTGAGGTGGCAGGATGGAAAGGGGTTATGGGTGGGATGACGTGCTTGCGGCGGTGATGTCCCGGGGATGAGGAGCAAGGTGTGTGGCTGTGTGGTGTGCACCCTCCCTTGGTGTCACGTCATACCCGGGTGACCTGAGGATGCATGTGGGTGCCCACAAGCTTCTCGTTCACCAGTAGTGATTTGAATTGGCCTTAATGCAAAAAAAAGCCCCAACCCAACCAACCTTCCTCCTCCTTCTGTAGCTGGCCCAGCTTGCTGGGACTGGTTTGTACAGCCAGGGAAGCTGGGAAGGCTTCACCACCACTGGAGCCTGCCCAGCACTGAAGCAGAAGCTACGGGGAGGCACGCAGCAGCCACCAGCTTTCTTCTGTGATGGGGAACCATTAACAAGGTGCGTAATTCATTCTGAAGCATGCTTGTGAGCTCATGAAATCCTGGAGGAGCTTGGCTTGTGTTCTCTGGGACCTTGGGAGAAGCTGTTGCTTGCAACCGAGCTGTCACCATCCCTTTGCCGCTGGTTGCATTGAGTGGTAGCTGTCACCGGAGGCTAGTTGCTGGGGTGGCATGGGAAGAGTAGCATGGGAGTCTGCACTGCAGTAGTCTGGGTCTCTATGCCATGCGATATAGCAGTGATGGCACCCAGTCCATCCCAAGCCACTGTTGAGAAGGTCTTCTGCAAGTAAGTAGGTATGATCCCAAGTGTTTTGCATCCTTTAATTGAATCTCACAAGTCTGTCTTTGCAAGCAGGACACTTCAGAGCTAGAACAGAACTGCACTGCAGATGTTTAAGGTGTCTCAGCCATCATAAGCATTGAGCATCTTCTTTGTAAAGGCAGAGCTTTGCCAACCAGCATGGGTTTGGTGGGATTGGGGCTGGTGCAGAGCTGGGCTTACACAGGTCTGTGAGCTGCTCCTTCTGCTGTATGGTCCATGGAGATGTTATTTGGCAGCCACCAGCTTCTGCAGGAGGCTTTGAAAGGAGTTCATGTCTGCAAAAACATATTTTGGTGTTTGATAATGGGGGATCTTGCAGGAATAATCATGGGGTGAATTTTAAAGGATTTTTTATCCTGCAGAGGGATTTGCATTCTGATCACTGTTTGGACTATGGTGTAGGCTAGGTCCAGGCGAGCCAGCCTGAAGCAATGATCTGCAAATGCTGTTTTGCTTCTGGGTGCTCCCTGCATCACCCAGCCAGAAGCAAGCCTCTGGGCTGGAGGGCTCCTGAGCGCTGTGTCGAGCTCCAGCAAAGCCAGAGGAGATTTTAATAAAGTGCTGTCAAAAATAACCATTATGGGTGTCTGGGCAAGAGAGGAAAAGAAAGCAGGAAGGGTTGTGGTAGTGCTGTGCTTGTCAGGTGGAGTTTAATAACAGAGAAGTGTTTTATGTTTAAGGTGGTGTTTGCTTTACATGGTGAGAAGAGACAGGGGTGGATAAATCAGGGTATATTGGTGATCCATATGTCTCTTCCCAGCAGGGTGATTTGCTTGGAGGCATCTTTGATTACATTTTTCCCAGCTCGGGAGGCTGGGCTGGCGATCCGAAAGCTTGCAGCAATAATTTTTGCAGCTGGAGGCTTTACAGCAGCAGCAGGAGGATGCTCGGGGTGCTTTTGGAAATGATATATTTTCTCTTTCTTGCCACGTGCATATTTCATCATTGCAAGCACATAGATGGGTTATGGAGTCAGGGTCCATGGGGTCTCACCACTATAGCTCTAAAGGAAGCCTCTAAATGAGATGCCTCTAAAGGTGGAGGAGGTCATGGATATGGATGGAGAGGCTGAAGGGCCGCAGGGGACCAGCTGTGATGAGGTGATGGATGTCTTTCTACAACAGCTTTTTCCCCTTATTTTGAGACTAGTGGTTTCTCACATCCTGGCGGCAGCTCTGCAGTGAAAACACACGCTTCTGGAAAGCTCTGCTGGGGAGCGGTGAGTTTTCCATCGCTTCCTGCATCCTTGCTCTGTCCATCCTTGTGCCAGCCTGGCGTAGGCAGAGGAGCATTTTCTCCTGCCTTTGCAGATGCTTGGAGCAGCATTGGTGGTGGGCAGGACATCATGGCTGTGTGGAGCACTTCAGTGTCAGCAGAACAGCAGCATCCTTCCCTGCCTTGATGCTTTTAATACAGAGATTCACCCCAGGGTACTGGTCCCTCTCCCTCCCTCCTGGGTTTTGGAACATCTGCAGAGCACGCATCATCCTTCTCGGAGTCAGCTCCAAGAAAGGGTATTTACTCAGCCTTTTTTTAAATGTATTTTCATTACATGGGGTGAACAGTTTATTTACTGAGTCAAACAGCTGCTGTGAAGCTTCTCCTGTCTGTTTCAGTGCTTCCTTTTTGTTTGTTTGGGGTTTTTTTTAATTAACAGAAATGAGGCTTATGCGCGCAGACTGGCTGTCGCTCACTGTTCCTCCAGAAGCCTTTTTCACCCAGGGTTTAATTTCAGCCAGATTTGACAGAGGACTGCAGGTCTTAAAGATAGGAACCTACAGGCTGTATGAAAGAGGGTGGAAGAGAGAAATCTATTTCTTCTTCTTTCTTTTCTCCGTGCCTACAAGGAGAAGCTGCAGCAATCGTGAGCTTAAATATCATCTGTCTGGGTGCAAGTGGGTCAGTTAACTAGAAATACCTTTAGTAATTCACTAAATTTTCTGTGATCCAAATCATCTTGAACATGGGGAAGGAGAGAACCGGAGTAGGGGTGCTGCCAGGAATGGTGTGACGGGATGTTTCTAATGACTTTTGAAGGACTCTTCCAACCTGAACTGTTCCATTCTATGTTCCCACACTGTTCCCAGGATTCTGTGCTTGTGCATGACCACCAAGCGTGCAGTGACAAGCTGGTTTATCTCCGGAGTCTCCTGCCTGTAACAGTAGTTCAAAAGGGTTTTCCAGCTTTGAGCTTAGCCTCACCACCTACCTGCTGGGATGGATAATGAGGTATTATTATACTATTACTTCTAGTAGTAATGTTTCATGTACCACCTAGAGGCTCTCATAGAGCATTTGGACATTGAGGAGTGGGTAAAATGTTGTCCCCAAAAGCTTTCCCAGGCTCTGACCAAGCTCACTGCAGTTTCCCATTGAGACTCAGGTGCTGCTGGCAGCATCGCCTGGAGATGAGGCAGCAGCAGTGGCATTCCAGCATTGTCCCTTGTCTGTGAGCTTGCCTTGGAGCTCTTTTTAAAGTGATGAGTGAACCCCTAGTTCCCAAAGGTGCTGGGACTGATGCTCTGCCCCCTCTGCTCCTAACAGCCCTTCCTATTCCAGCTGCAGCGCGAGGCTGCCTTATCCATCCCTTCCGCTTTTGCCATCACTATGTGCACTTTGATTATTTATTTATTTTTTTAAACTGGGAATTCTCTTCCTTTTTTGTCAGCTTGGGGAGTGGATTTTCTTACACTCTATTTAGGGCTCTGGGGGAGGAAGTGACTCAGCCTTTCCCCTGCTCCGGTTTGCACCGTCATCCCTTGCTGGCTTTGCCGAGGTTTTCCCTTGAGCACCTCCAGTTACACTCGGCTCATTCAGCAGGAGCCTGTCTGCCTCCTCGCCCCATGTTTTGGTGGGGAAGGACACAGTGGAGGAGAGGATGAGCCGTTGGCAGGAGCCTTGCCTGTGCTAGGAGGATAGTAATGCAGTGAGGAGGACATGCTGCCAGGCCTGCGGCAGTGCCGGTCTCCTGCTCTGCTCCTCATCCATGAGCATGGACATCTGCAGAGAGGCAGGCATGTCCAGCCAAATGAAGTCTGGGGAGCTAGCCTAGCCGTGTTGTATAAAATGATGAAATTTAGTGGCATGGACTAACCAAGGTGTTGTGGTTAGACCCCAGCCGGTAACACAGCACCACACTGCATTTGGTGGATAGGGAGGAGAATTGAAAGAATATAAATCCCACGGCCTGAGATAAGAACAGTCAAATAAATAAAGTACAATAAAGTGATAATAGAAAGAATACCAACAATAATAATAATAATGGGAAACAACAAGGTAAGAAATGAAAGCTCAGGAGCACAAGTGATGCACCATGCAATTGCTCAGCACCCACTGACCGATACTCAGCCTGACCTGAGCAGGGATCAGTCCCTTCTGGGTGACTCCCCCCAGTTTCTGTACTGGGCATGAAGTGCTGTGGTATGGAATATACCTTTGGCTGGTTTGGGTCAGTCCTGTTTCTGCTCCCTCCCAGCTTCTTGTGCCCCTCCTCACTGACAGAGCATGAGACTGACAAGTCCTTGGCCAGGATAAGTGCTACTGAGCAACAACCAAACCATCGGTGCATTACCACCATTGTTCTCACACTAAAGCCAAAACACAGCAGTGTACCAGCTGCTAGGGAGAAAAATAACTGTGACAGCTGAGCCCAGGACACAAGGAGAGGAGATGACTCCGGTCATACTGCAGGCCCTGCTGAAGGATGCCATGCTGCCCAGGCACTGACGAGAGAGGTCTGCGTGGATGATGGATGGATGGTGACGCTCGCTCCGTGCAGGGCTGCTGCCAGCTTTCCTTTCACGGCAGAGCTGAGCCAGCTGCTGAATACCAGGGTGGGAGCATCGCTTGCTCTCCGCAGGGCTTTCAGGCGCTGCTGCTCAGCAAGGGAGTCCCTAAGTCATCTGCCACTCTAAATGAAACCAGGCCATGTACTATATGGAAAACAATGGCATTAGTTTGCAGTTTCAGCTTCTTTTTAAAGGGGAGAAGTGAAAATAAACAGAAGAAACTCCCAACCTTTTCTCTCCCCTCCAAAGCCCAGAGACTCAAGCCCTGAAAGCAGTTTTGATCTGCTCAGGAAATCCAACGTGCACCACTTAATCCTTTGTTTTAAACAGTTTTTGGAGCAGGGATTAGCTTTACCTCAAATCATTCTTCTCTCAAATTTTGTCTGCTCTCAAATCATTACTCTGTACATGTATACTATATATCTATATAATTTGTATGTGACAGGATCATTGCTGAGGGTATATGTGAGGGAATCTTTGCTGGGCAGATCTTACCTCCTCAGCAGCAGTCCTGAGCCTTTGCTGTCCCGTTCTCCCATGTGGTCCCTCAGCTCTTGGGTTGGCTCTGGCTGGGAGCAATGTCTTGTATGTGCTGCAGAAGTTTGGGCACTGTGTGTTTGGTAGCTTATGGTAATAGGTCTATACACACTGTTCATCCATGTGGTGCATGCAGCAGAGTTTGATCCCCCTTTGGCACGGCTGAATTGGTGCATTTTAGGGTTTCACAAGCCTTTGGTACAATATTGGTAACTCCAGATGTAGCCTTATGGAAGCTCGTGTGCTGTGAGGAGACTTCTCTGGTGGTCACAAGATTCAAGCTTTTTTGTGCGTGTGTATATTAACACCTCATTTGGAATCAAGGATTGTAGCCATTGGTATGGACCTTCATCGTGACCTTGTTGTGCTTGAGGAGAGCTGAAAAGCAAGGCCCTTTGACACAGTGGATGGTGGTCTCGTGTCACAGGGCTGGTGCCAGCAGAGCTTCTAATAGCTTGGTAATATTAGATTTGCCCAGCAGGGCTAGACCAAGCTTCTGCTGTGTGGCTGAAGCATCACTAAGGTACATCGAGCTGAATAGGGGCTACCTGGGAGTCCTCATATTGAACAGTTAATGTGGTATGCTGGTGGCAGAGGTGTTGGCGTGGAGTGCCCCAAAACAGGGCCTTGAGTAGCCCAAAATCTTGGGGTAAGGAGCACAGAGCCCAGGACATGGAATTTATGTCTAATCTTCATTGGGATCTTTGTTGAATCAGACCGGTCCAGTTCAGCCAGGTGTTTCTGGAGAAGGTCTGGTAGCCTTGCAGGAGGCAGATTTCACCTGCCCCTCGCATTACTTGCCTTCTCAAGGAGCTGTTTGCCATGGAAAGTACGTGGAGAAGGCTATCTCCTGCAGTGCCAGCCATAAATGCACAAGGAAAAAGAATGATTGGAAAGACAAAGGAGGCACTTCGGAAGGGATAATGGAATGATAGAATGGTTTCTATTGGAAGGGACCTTTAAGCACATCCAGTTCCGGCCCCCTGCCACAGGCAGGGTCACCTTCCACTAGAGCAGCTTGCTCCAAGCCCTGTCCAACCTGGCCCAACTTTTCCAGGAGTGGGACAAATGTGGTAGTACACTGATGGCTCTGCTGCTGGTTAAGCTGTCCGTTGCTTGGAGTCATAGGGTGTACTGGGAAGCCTGAAGTTGGTCACATAGAAGTGCTTCAGTAACCCCACTTGGGTTTTACCTCCTTCTGTTCATCTTTTTTTCTTTTCTGTTAAGAAACACAACCAAATCATGACCCTGTCAGAGGCCGTTAGTTAACCAGTGTGGTGGTTGTAAGCATTCAGTGGTGTGACTCTCAGGTCCCTCAGACTGGATGTCAAGAGGTGGATCTGTTAGCAAGTCCTCCCCTCTGTCCTTTGATACTGCTGACCTTTTCACATGTCTACAAGCATTACGCTGAGCTTGATGGGAAGTGTCAGCCAGTAACGCCTTCCTCTCTGTAGGCTAATAAGCCTCAGACTGTAATTTTCCACTTATTTCCTTAATTCTGTTTATCCATTTTATTACAGCGGACACATCCATCTTGTGCTTTCAGTTTGTGTCTTCTTGGGTCTCCTCCATATCATCCATTGACGCAGATGAAAAGCCGGAGCCTTGTCCTTGAAGCACCTACGCTCAGCTGAGGCCACATTTGCTCTCTTTTGAGCATCTCTTTCTATTGATTACAGCATTAGGAGTAATGTCAGCTTGGAATGGCTTTGATTAGCCAATTTTAACAAAAAAGCAGTGAACTTTGATTCAAAGTACATGAGAAACTGTAGACACTGATTTCTAATGTGCTGGAGGGAGTTTGGATGTATAACCAGATGAGAGTGTTAGTGGGGAAGCTAAGAAGAGGAGTTTGCAGGCTGAATAGGAGCAACATGCATGCGGCTTTCTGCATGACCTAGGAGTGTGGAAATATATGTGAATATATTTAAGAAGGGCTGCTGGATTTTTGGCTAATGAACTGTATTGACTGCAGAAACATCATGATTGCATGAAGCACATACTGGATGCTTGAGTCTCTGGATGCTCTTCTTGTGTGAAGGTTTGGTTTAACTTGGATCAGTCAATCAGTGATGTGTTTATGTCCTGAAGGACTTCATGTGTTGGTGGAGTACTCAGCAGTTGGTTGTAAAAGCATGCTGGTATCAACACAGCTTGCTGGAGGGACGTCTGTGTGGTCTGAAAGTGTGAGGCTTCACCAGAGCATCTCATACTGTGGGTTGATGTGTGTGTGGGCTGTCCTGAGCTGTTCAGGGACAAGATGTGGGTTGTAGGGGCAAGAGGGAGCAGTGGTTGAGTTGTTCATAAAGAAGCAGCTTAGAAAACAATTTGAGAGACCAGTGAAGAAACACCTGCCTTCACCGTTAACAAAAGCAAGTGGGTTCTGGAAGGTGAGGGTTTCATTCAAGTCACCATCTGGAAGGAGACCCTAAAGCCCTAGCAGTAGGTGACTAGAGGATTGGACTTTGGTCCTGTCCTGGGTTCAGCAGCAGCAGTCATTTTTCTCCTTCTTGGTAGCTGGTGCAGTGCTGTGGTTTTGATTTTGGGC